>JACN01022847.1:0-12851 GCA_000787155.1 Scartelaos histophorus
CCTTGTGATGTCATGAAGCGACCTTTTATCTTTTGTTTAGCAGAGACTGGAAATTACAGGGTTGAAATTATCCAAATGATTCTAGTGAAGATAAATGGAGTTATAAAACACTTCTTGTGTTACCAGGTGACATCACAAGGACTGTTTTCTGTTTGGGAGAAAAACTGTGCAGGGTTTGTGTGTTCAACATGTGTAAATGAGTCAAAATACATGTCCAGGTATGTTTTTGGTGAGAAAACAGCAAACATAGATCAGAAAATAGCTCAAAAACATAGGTTTTCTTAGTATATGGACAGGTTATGGCTCATGTAAAAGCTCAGAATTTCTGGTTTTCTGCAAGTGCTAGAGTTTAGGTAGAGACCATTCAGATCAGAGATGCATTTTAGGTTTAAACCAACTGGATTTAGGAGTTGACGGTTATTCTGTTTTCTCGGTTGAGACTTTTGAAAATACCAACTGGCAACATAACCAATAGGGAATAAATCATCTCTGGATTTGAACATATTTTTGTGATTTTTGTTATGAAGTTTCCTTCATTTTCTTCAAATTTCCTCATCACCAACATTCCCAGAGTTGTGTTTTGTTTCATTCATGCAATTTTAACACACAGACCCTACATATTTAAGCTGAGTTCTTAAATAGAAAACGCCTTGTGATGTCATGTGGCGATACAGGAACTGCTCCACTGTGTTTTTAAACGCAATTCACCTTTACTGGGATAATGGATTTGGATAATTTCGGACCTGGAACTGCCAATTTTTACTGTACTAAAGGTAAAATGTAGCTACTTGGCGAGGCGGAACAGAGCGTTTTGTACTGCAGAAATGTAGACAGAAGGTTAGTCAATAAAAGGTTAGTCAAACGTGCGTGAATGAGACAAAACACAACTCCAGGTCTGTTTTGAAGGAGGTAACAACATTGTAACGTAGCCTAAAGTTCACAAAAATCAGTTCAGTGACTTTAGCTTTCTCCTCACTCACCATGTAAGGATTAGACATGGAGGAGAATTTGTCTAAATGTCCCTTCTCGCCTATAACTGGTAAGACAGAACTTTTGCTTCTGTATTGAGTTTGTATATTTATAGTTTTCTCTACATTATTTAAATGTGATTGTGAACTAAATACACAAGGAAAGGCACACAGTATATTATCAAATACCTTGAAAAACAGGCATTCATCACAGTAGAAATGACATGGGGCTTCATTTATAACGGCCTCTGATATGTGAAGAGTGGACGTTTAATCATGTCACTATTAGATTTAGACAGACTTTATTGATCCACAAGGGAAAAAACAGGGAATAAGGGAATAAACAGTATAACATAATATATAATAAAAAGAGCTAAAAATAAATAAATGAATAAATACATGTTAAAAAAGACTCATTGATTGATTTAAATGATTATATTATTGCTGAAAAAAGGAAAAAAACAGGCATTCTTTACAGTAGAAAAGACATGGGGCTTCATTTATAACGGCCTCTGATATATGAAGAGTGGACGTTTAATCATGTCACTATTAGACTTAGACAAACTTTATTGATCCACAAGGGAATAATATAAACAATATAACGTAATATCATATACTATAAAGAGTTAAAAATAAATAAATGAATAAATAAATGTTAAAAAAGACTGATTGATTGATTTAAATGATTGTATTATTGCTGAAAAAAGGAAAAAACGGGCCTTCATCACAGTAGAAATGATATGGGGCTTTATTTATAATGGCCTCTGATATATGAAGAGTGGAATCATGTCACAGTTAGACTTAGACAAACTTTATTGATCCACAAGGGAATCATATAATATAAAGAGTTAAAAATAAATAAATGTTAAAAAACATTGATTGATTGATTTAAATGATTGTATTATTGCTGAAAAAAGGAAAAAACAGGCCTTCTCACTCTGCCTCTCCACAGATCTGACCCGCAACTTGGTCTGGTTTGGTTTCCATGAAGACGTAAAGGTTTAATGCCGCACTGTGAGACATTCCAGATAAAGCAATAACATGTGTTTTAGTCCAACCTGCCATAGTCCCATAGTCTTCACAGCAGCAAAGCGTGTTCACATTGAGCAGAGAAAACCTTACATTTCAGCACCTCAGCTTGTGAAGCAGGCCACATCAAAGCCGGGCTCAGGGGGCAAAAGTGTCCCAGGACCGACAAATGCCCCCGTTGTAAAACTTAACAAGGTGTGAATGCCCCCTGCGTGCCCCTCTCTTTCCACTCCCTGACAAAAATGTGGATTCAAATGACAGGTTTCTGGGTGTGTTGATCAGACTGAGGGGAAACCAGACAGATTTTCGTTTAATACACATTAGACGCTGCGACGTGAGAGGTGTGACCGACTTTGTATATTGACAGTTTTGGTTAAGTGGATCTTAACTGGTCATATCACATCTAATCGGTCGTTTGCATATCAATCGTGCTCTAATCTATTTCCTATTGTGGCCCTGAGCGCGTGAGGAAACTGACGAAACTCTTTCAAAACAGGAAGTCTCTAATGTCGCCTATCAGATGGAGTCAATAATACACAACATTTCACATCATCATATCATCTTTACACTGTTTTCCTACAACCTCTTGTATATAAATGAGACATTTTAATTGCTTATTCTATTTTATTTTTACTTATGCTTTATTCGACACCAGTTGCTATTTGTATTGCTATTATTTTTTTATATTTTTTACTCTTTGTTACAATAATATATTGTCATGTTTGAGCCACTGTGTCCAAGTAATTTCCCTTGTGGATCAATAAAGTTTGTCTAAGCTTAAATTTATTATCAGTATGAAAATCTGTCCACATTTTATTCCTATATATTGCTATGTGATTCATTTAAAACAAGATTTGCTTATATATGATGATTAGTAAAGTGTTGCTGAAAAGAAAAAAATATATATATGGCAAAACTATTTCTTATTCAGGAATTTTTACTCAGTATTACATAAAATTGACTTAATTTAAGCCAAAAACAGACCTGGAGTTGTGTTTATTTCATTCACACATGTTTGAGTGACCCTTTATTATTAGTCTGTCTGCATCTCCAAAGGTCAAAATGCTCTGGTCCACCTTGTGATGTCATGAAGTGGCAGTTTTCACATTTTTGTTTTATAGAAATGGCCAATTACAGCGGCTGAAATCATCCAAATGATTCTAGTAAAAGTGGATGGAGTTTAAAAACGCAGTAAGTGGAGCCTTAATTTGCAGGATTTGTGTGTTAAACATGTGTGAATAAAATAAAACCCAACTCCAGGTCTGTTTGTGATGAAAAAAACACATTACTCGTATAATATAGATCAGAAAACGGCCTTTAATCCAGTTTATCCACTTTAACTGATTGCTAAAATACATATTCATATATTTTTTTCTACATAGATGCATTGGTTTGCACTGGTATTCTATCCATACTGTATATTTTATCTTATATTTAGTCAAATGTGTATTTTCTTATGCTATTACATATGTTCAGACCAAACTACCAAAGCTTTTTGAATTGACGATGGCAATAGAGCCCATCTGATTTTGAAGTTGCTGTAAATTACTCCAATAATCTTCTCAACAAGTCGGATTTTAAAAGAGTTTCTAATACATTTTATACGACCAGAAAATGCAGCCGACATTCTTCTCCCTCTTTGCTTCTGTTATAGGAGTGATATGTGCTGTTGGGCCACGCTGCCTGGACTCCTCTGATTCATTTGAGCATTTAAGAATTATGCCCCGACCTTTGACCTTTCGGCCATTTGTGTCACCCCTGAACACTCTGCTCAGGCAATCACCCCCTCCCCCAGAACACCCCCACATGTACGTCTCACTGTCCACGGCCCCAGACATTAGACCAGGGGACCAAAAAACGGCCCTGGACTTTTCCCCTCACCACTCGATCCGAGGTCAAACTTGACGACCAGAACAGTAGGTATGACTTTATATTAGAGCCGAGTGCCGGGGCTGTGTGCTTTACCTTCATATATTTAAAGCAATGATTAACATATTCTGTGCTTTTCATTTCTTTAACAATGTACACACACACACCAATGTACACACAGATCTTTGTTAATGCATATTTACCCTGTAACTGTTACGGATGTCCATTATTATGCACTCTATAACACATATATAAATAAGGTTAATAAAAGGACCCTGGTGTATTTTCTTAAGTGATTTTATTGATAAAAGCAAACAAACAAAAAACCTAAAACATAACTTTTGACATTTGTACTCTTAGTTGAGTAATATGTTTTCCAAATACTTTTTTAAATCTTACTTAAGAAATTTCTTGGGGCACTACGTTGTATTTATTAGGGGAGTGAATTGGCTTTAATCTGGCGATATGATACTTATCACGTTATGATTCGTTATCTCTCACAAGATGATATATTATTAATAATGACGTACATTATGGCTGAGTGAACCTTCATGAGACCAGAACTGGATGAAACACATTTAGTTTAATTTTTAAATCATCAGAACAGTAAATGGAACTTATGATTTTTTTTTTCATAAAGAACATGACTTTAAAGAATCAATTCAGATTTTGAATCGATGTGAGAATCTCACAATAAAGTATCACGATATATCACTGAAGTCATTTTTTTTTTTTTTTAGAATAACATTCATTTAAACGTTACTCTTACTTAAGTACATTTTTGCTCCTGTCTCTAACACTGTGCAGCTTGTTTCTGTTGGAGGACCCACCACCTGCTTGTCTCCAGGCCGATGCTCCATAGCTTCATCAAGAATGTTCCACAGTGTGGCTTTAAATTCCATGGAGACAAGCTGGTGATGCCACCAAGTTACAGGTCAGATCTGTGGAGAGGAGACCACGCTCAGAGTAAAAATGCACTTAAAATGATTGTTGGGCAATAAAAACAAATGAATAGATGCAAAATAGATCAGTTTAAAGACACACTGAGGAACATGCAGGCAACAACAACAGCATCACCATGGAGACATAAAAAGCTTAGATTAATAGTATATCTTGGGATATTTTCAAAATGGCAATTGCAGAAATTAATAACCTGAACAAAACAAAACAAAAAAAATATAATAATCAACATGTGGCCATATTTATGCAAAATTCAATATTAACACGTTTTATCATGAACTCACTCTGAACGTTTGGGAGAGGAGACTGTATCTTTGCCAACTATCTGATGTATTTATTGTATTTACTTGTTGTATATTGTATTTTGACATTCTTTTTTATTTTTATTTTTTTTCTATTTGGTCCAAATAGGTCCAACATTTCCTTATGAAGCAGTGGTAACAGATGTACTGTGTTGACTCAGCTCCCTCTGGTGGACATTTGCACACACTGCATTTACGATTTGGTAATAACAAAACCAGATTAACTATAAAATCTCTTTAATTACCAAATCTATTACTTAATAGCTTTAAAGATTTAGTAGATGTCATATAGCATTAGCATATCTACTTTGATGAATTTTAATGATAAATAATGTTACACTGGAAATGTTATATTAAAATTAAGTTAAGCTAATGTGAACAGGAAATGGGACCATATGAGAACATATTGTGGAGGTCCAGGCCAAAATGCTTAATCAATTCTGTATATAAAAAAATTAAATAAAATAAAAAGCAGTAAATAGCATTGCTATTCTGGTAAGACTGGCACTAGTATATTGGGCATTTCAAATGAAGGGCAACTAAGTGATTGGAACAGGGACAGATTTGCCTTTTAAAATAATAAAACCTTGTACTGGATTAATGTGTTTTTGCATTGTGACAAATCTAGACTTGGAGAGAATGAAGGAAGACCGTGTGAGGCAGCATGTGACCAGCAGGGGGAGTTGCTTCACTGTTCAGAGCTGTTCAGTGCCTCATTCAATCTACTCCCATACCTTGGATAGAAATATATTTTATAAAAGGACAATGGAACTATGAATGAATGAACTAAAAAATATATAGTTGTCCATATTCCTTTTGCACTTCTGCATCTCTGAAAATGTATGAATTTGAAGTTTTTGTTGCCAACTGTCGGTTAATCAATGCCAAAGCTGCGCATTAAATTACTGACAGGAAAATAGGCTATAGTTGACTCCACGGCGCCCCCTTTGGCGTTAAAATGTTGTATAAAGGATTCATTTTGTTTACTGATCGTTATATAAAATGTTAAAATAGTCCTATAGAGGAAGAGAGAAAAATATAATATATCATTAATTTCAAGAATAATTATGATTCTTTCCTTTTTCTTATTTTTTTATGATTTATGTTTATTTTATTTTGTTTTCCCTCTTGCCCTAACCCTCTTAAATCTCTTCTGTTTTATTACCCCCTTGCCCCTCAAGTCAAAATGTCTAATGTCTTTTACTGTTTGTACTGTCTGATACAACAACTACAACAACTTCTACTTGCTTAAAACTGTGCACAGAAACATGCATCTAAACAACAAACTGAAATTAATAGACTCATGCTCTTATTTCCTCTTTTCTCATTGACGCCTCCTGTGCTTATTGCACTTGTTCCTGTCACTTAGTCATTGAAGAGGAAACAATTTCATATCAGTATAGGTCACCTTGGTCCTGGTTCTGCATGATCTGTGTGTAATAGGATGATCACACGTCTGTATGATCTGATCTGAAGTTCAAGCTGGTTAGATTCTATAGATAAAGTCTCTGTGTGTTTGTGTGGTTGTGATGAAGACGCTTAGTCCTTATTTAGTTAAATAAATGTGTGATTTTACCCCATAAAAACCCACCGTGACCCCAGTCGAACAAACACTTTGACCCCAGTCTCTTCCTTTTAAAGCTTTATGTCTGACCTTAACTCATTAAGTCCCTAAGTACTGATGTACATAATGCCATGTACTAAACATCCTGGCATCATGACCATGTGTCATGTGACTCTAACAGGAAGTGGCCTCTCCAAAATACTGTTTTTTTTTGACAGTAGAGATAATTTCAAACACATTGAAAGCTTTTAGTTTGGTTAGAAACTGTCCATGGACAAAAACAAGGAACTGAATAAGGAAGTGTCCATGGGAAGGAAGAAACCTTTTGAAATCCCTGAGTGCACATTCAAAGGACACATGTCCGACAGTCTTCTTAGTCCTCTGGAGTACTTCAGAAAGTGCTTAATTAATTCATTATGAATTAATCATTGGATCTATATAGCACCTTTCAAGACACCCAAAGCACAACAGTTTATTATTCATGCACTCCATATGTGATAAGGTTCTATAGGTGATAAGATGCTCCTGTAGCCACAGCTGCCCTGGGGCAGACTGACAGAAGCGAGGCTGCCACTCTGCACCATTGGCCCTTCTGACCACCACCATCACTCACACACACACACCACTTTCATAGTAGGCAATGTGGGTGAAGTGCCTTGCCTAAGGACACATTTTTACAACTGGCCCGGCCCTGCTGAGCCTCTGAGATGTGACCAGATCAGGCCTTGACAAGTTGGTATCACCACATCACAAAGCAGACGAGGCTCAGGAGGCCACTCACTGTGAAGGACACAACACATGGGAGGAGTAGAACACCTTTAAGCACACTGCAAGGTGCAAGTCCCACATGAGGCCACAGAGGTGATACATCTGCTTGTTCTGACACACCATATTAGGTCTGGTTAATGCAGGGTTGATCTTCTGCCATGACTGTAAACTATTTGGGGTCCAAAACATACTGAAACAAAAGAGCGTCCAGGCAGAGGTTGCCCTAGCCTCATTCTCTGGCCTTACTGACTTGTCAAAGCCTGATCCTATCAGATCTCAGAGGCTCAGCAGGGCCGGGCCTGGGTAGTACTTGGATCAGATCTCAGACGCTCAGCAGGGCCTGGGTAGTACTTGGATGGGAGACACTGAGAATATCAGGTGCCACAGTGGAGCGCCAGTTGCAAAAACTGTGTCATTGTGTCCCTAGGCAAGTCACTTCATCCACATTGCCTGGTATGAAAGTGGTGTGTGTGTGAGTGATGGTGGTGGTCAGAGGGGGCGATCACGCAAATTGGCAGCCTCGCTTCCGTCAGTCTGTCCCAGGGCAGCTGTGGCTACAATAGTAGCTTTACCACCACTGGGTATGGAGTGAATATATAATAATGATCTGTAAAGTGTCTTTGCACATATGTCTGTGAAAAACACTGTATAAATAAACTACTTACTCACCTACTTACTTCTCACCACTGCCCAAGAGGGTCCGTGGTGTGGAGTTCCAGATGATGTTCGCACTGACCAAGTTGATGACCAAAACTGAAGAAGAATTTTATGTTACCTTTGCTATTAAAGTCACAGTTTTGATATATGTTGTGGAAATGGAAATAAAAAGGCAGTTTTATGTTACCAAGCAATAAAAACTGTCAGGTGTACTTATTTTCAAATAAAGAATAGGTTTACCACTAATGTTACATATATGTAACAACACAGATCTTTGACAATAAAAGAGTTATTCTGAAAAAAACATCAGAAATGTGTTCTTTGGGTCCACTTGGCCTGTGATATATCCCACATAATTTTCCTTTACGGAAAAATGGCCCTGGCTTCTTATGGGTTAAAATAGGCTACGCTGAAATTGATTATAGGCTATATTTTCCTGTATTCAGTGTCTCTGTCAGAATAATTGTGCATAAAAACCCTTTATTGGCAAAACAGATGTACTTGTCACTTTTTCTTTTCTTTTTTTTTTTTTTTTTTTTTTTTTTTTTTTTTTTTGCTCTTGTTTAATATATATGCATTAATTGAGCGATTGATTGATTGATTGATTGATTGACTGACTGATTGATGGCCAAAACACTGCTCAGACTGGTCCACAAGTAAAATGAACACCGCTGCATGAAGTGAATCAGTGTGAATTTCAATCAACTCTTGAATTAAGTCAGCGAACAGAGGAAGGAACCAGATGAGATTATTTCAAACACGAAGCGCACCAGTTACGCAGCTTTAAACGTGTGAACCCCACGCCCTGATGTGGCTGGTCCACGTGGTTTATGTCCGGAGCATCTGAGTTAAAAGCACGAAACGAAACGAGTCATCCTAACCACAGACGCAGAGCAGCAGCAGCAGGAGAGGCGTGCGTAACCGCGCGTTTAGCCAAGATGACTCTCCGTTACGCACAGGTCGTTCCCGCCTTGGTGCTCCTCTTATTGGCGCTGGTTGGTATTCTCCTCTTGGTCATACCGACGAGTGAGCTGCAGAAGCCGCCAGAATTTGAGGTACGGTGAGAATTTACGTTTACACGAGTAGATATCGGATGTAAGACGATTGGAAACAAACGCGTAAAAGTCGGTAGCGGCGGATAATGAATGCATATGCTGTAAAATGACCAAAACATGCAAAAGTGACTAGACTGCAGTGTTAATTAGGTTTAAGATACTAAAAATCATTTGAATTAAAACAGTAAACAGGACTAAATTTTATTTTTTTTCAAAATTTAAAGCTTCATTTCAGGCTTGGTGGCACAATACATTCTATTGTCATGGAAACTTCATTGACACTTGCATTTACTGTAAAATTTTGTTTGTTGGGACAAAACTGCACATTTTTCAATTTTCGGTTTTATTACAAGTCCATTAGACTATTACACATTTTTATCATTTCTGTGTGTTCAGTTATGTTGCCCTACAGACATTTTTCTTTAGTTTTTAAGCTCCTCAACAAGGCAGTGTTACTAAACTTGTGGTTAAACTCATAAAAAAGCATTGACATTATTGCAGTACAGACCTACTATAACTATAACTACCATTCACGTCTAAACATAGTCAGACAAGTTGGTACAAAGTTTTAAACATGAGAAAAGAAGGTGACAGAAGTATATTATTTGCATTATGAAGTCGTCCAACAGGTATAAGGACTATATGTGCTGAAAGTGGTTACATCTTACATTTTTATCACACATTCCTGGTTAAAATGCACAAAAACTTTGAAAGAAAGAGCTCATTATTCCTGTTTGCTTCCCATTGTACCTCCCAAAGATCATAAAGTCATATTATACAGTTTGTGGAAAAGCTTTGAAGTGGAACAATATAAAAACACTTTACCATATTGTAATAGAAGTGAATAGAAGAGATTCACTTAGGCTTTTGATCGATGCTTGTTAATACACCTTTTCACTGCCTATTATGAGGAAGAAAAAACTGAATATTTGAATGACATGAGATTTGATTGGCTGAGGGTCAGAGGTAGCAGACTGTGATTGGCTGCCACAATTTTAATACATTTTTCTGCATACTGCCTTATTTAACATGCCTATGACAGTTTGGGGTATTCATTTTACTTAATCGCACGTAAGTTTTACTAAAAATTTTATATATTTTCCCAATTTTTAAGGTTATAAATCTGACATCCTGGTTGGAAATTGTATCACATTAGGGAGTTCCATAGAAGAAACCATATTGTACACTATAATTAATATATTAACAAACAAAAATATAACAAAACGCTTTTATTTTGTTTAAAGTAACAGAAAATATGTTTCTAGTGTGTAAATAGCTACAAATTTTTTGATAAAACTCTTCCAACTCTCTACTTTCTGTCTTTTTTAACATATTTTTCTTCAACTTTTCTTCATAAGCTGCTTCTTAATCAGCCTAAAACTATAATTGATATTTACAACACATATTATCCCACAAAATTAAGTCAAAATCCACACATTTCTCTATGATTGGTCTAATTAGCTCCTTTCACGCTATGTCACAAACCAGGAAGACATTTGGAAAGAAAGTTTGCAGTAGTAAGTTTGACAAAATCTAGAAAAAATAAAAAAAAAGTTTTCTTTCTATGATTGCTAATTGGCTCTTTTCACGCTACGTTACAAACCAGGAAGACATTTGGAAAGAAAGTTCGCAGTAGTAAGTCTGAGAAATTCTAGGAAAAATTTGAAAATATTCCAGTTTTCTTCATCTACGTGTCATTGTAGCGTTTTGTTATGTTCGGCTAATCGACAATTAACAAATCAGTAACTAAACTGGAAGTTGTAATCGCTTCTTTCCAAACCTTTTCCTAGTTTGTGACGTCTTCCCTGATCAAGACTGACCAATGGGAGGAGAAAACAGTGCGTGCGAGCGTAGAAAGATACTTAGAAAAGCACTGATTTGCCTTAATGGTATCACCAAAATGTCATAATGTCACTCACTAGGCTCAGATCACAATGAAATTTTCACCTTCATCGCTTTATACTGTGTGAGAACGTTCCCTACTCTGATTATTTACATGCAAAAGTGTTTTAAAGATGCACTCTGTATGCGGAGAGGACGCCACCTGCTTATCTCCATAGAACTGTTATTGCTTTGCCTGTAAAGTTCCACGCTAAGGCATTAAACTGACCTCAATCTTGCGTTTATTCACTTATTAGAGTTGGTAAAGCTAAATAAAATCCTTTCCCACAGATCTAGCGTGTAACTTGAACTTGATTTGCTATTCGCTGCTTGTCTGCATGGATTTAGATATATTTAATGCCATTATGGGGCATTCCAGGATAAGCGGTACAATCTCCATAGAGACAAGCAGGTGTGGTGGACCCTCGACTATATATAAAAGTTACAAAGTGCCTTTCAAAACTGTGATTTCCTGCAATTAAAGTGCATTCAGGTGTATTCTAAGAAATAAAAGGAGACTGCTCTTTTATAATAAATATGTATTATCCCGTTTTTCCCATTTTTCCAGTATGGAATTGTCCTGGACGCCGGCTCTTCCCACACGTCCATGTACATCTACAAATGGCCCGCCGATAAACAGAACGGGACGGGCATCGTCACCCAGCATGACGAGTGCGACGTCAAAGGTAAAACGTATGACCGACAATACAGACGGTTTGTTTCTGTGGTTTTAGTGCTAAGAAAATGAGCACGCTTTTTCCACACTGTGACCTTTTTGCAACACCTCTTGGGCTGTGAGATAATACAGAGGTTCAGGCTGTAGCATTGTTGGTGGTCAGTGAGTCAAATGTGAAGTCCTGATTTGATGTGTACCCTGTTACTCTCTCAGTGCATTTATTATTTGTTATACGTTTGTTCATTTCATCCGTAAAGCATAAAAAGACATCAGCTGTGTCACAACATCCAAATACAAGCAATGAATGAAAAGGAGCAGAAAGAAAATAATATTTTGTTATCTGCCCTCTCTTCCATTTTCTAAACATTTCAAATCAGTACATTTCATTTTTAGTCACAATTAATAATCAGTTGCAATTAGATGCAGATGCATAACTTTCTTTTTCATACATACATTATCTATATTATTGATGTGCCATTATCAGTAAAATGATAAGGCAAGTTTATTTGTATAGCTATAGTTCGTCCACATCAAAACATATATAATCATGATAAAATTAAAAAGAGAGTGCAGAATAAAAACCTTTGAGTCATATGCGCAGCTAAACAGAAACATTTTGAGCCTGGATTCAAACAGAGTCAAAGTAAAGTCCATCTCACATCTTCAGGAGACTGTTCCAGGTTTTAGCTGCATGAATATGAAACGCTGACTCCCCGTGTCTTGTCCTGACTCTGGGCAGTGTATAAATAGATGAAGATACGTTATATTTTTAAGCCATGCCTATTTTAAGGAACTGCACATGGTCGCCTCACTTACAGTTTAAAAAAACGCATGGGATTCACTAGCTCTGATTAGTGATCGGCTAGAAGTAGATTCAGATCAGAGTCATTTTAGGTTTAAGATGTGTGTAAAATCCCCCAGTCGTCCAAGTAGAATCCATGGCAAAAGGAAAAAAATCTATTTGTCAACTGGATAAAAGTTTGTTTGGTCAACTACGTTTTGCAGTTCATCCAAGCTGCTTGCTGGAAGACCCAGCCTTATATCTGTCTGAAGGGAGGAGCTAATTACAATGAAAAAAACCAACAACTTTGAAGCAAACACCTGTTTGTTTACAGTTTCTGT
>JACN01122280.1:0-13028 GCA_000787155.1 Scartelaos histophorus
TAAATCAAGAGCTTTGCCTTTTGACTCCGCTCCTTCTTCACCACAACGTAATAGTATCGTAAGAAGTACATTTTACTTTTACCTTGGGGGGTATTCATAACAATGGTAAAACATGTTGGTTAAGACCTCCCATTACTGCATGTGGCACTTTTACTTGCTGAATTATGTTTGGGCAAGACTGCCAAATATGAATGTCTTGACCAATTTTTGTTTTATGACTACACTCATACATGGCAATCCCTCAAGGTGATTAAATGAGTCTTGGTCGAGGTTCAAATACCACACAAAGCATGAAAACACTGACTGAAAAAATTACTACGGACATGCAGAAACATCCCTCATTTGGAAGATTGCTGGACAAGTATGTTTTATTTTCCGAACCAAACTAAACAAAAAAATAAGGTTTTCAATAAATCTTCCACCTGCATTTCTTGTTCCCAAATAAATCCCTTTTGACCTACACCAGGCCACTCAAAGAAAGCAAAGCCAGGACAGATCTCATCTTGAGTGAAGTGTCTGGGCAAACACTCGTTGTTGACTGATGTGAGGCCTGACTGCAGAACAATGTGCCAAATCCTTTAGTTAAACAAACTCAATGAGTACAAGAACACGCTTCACTTCAGTACTACATGGTCAAAGCCAGTACACCGGGTTCCCATGTAGACCAAGTGACAAGTCCCGCCACAACACCTACGCATGTAATACAGATGTTTGGACCATTACCACTTCTGCTTAGGCCTGTCACTGTAATTACTATATCGACTTTCAATAAATGATAGATGGAACAATGCACTCTGGAGCTCACAATGTGTTGTGTGTAACTTTTCTCTGCATTTATAGTAGTAGTAGGAGTAGGAGTAGGAGTAGGCAACCTAATTGTAGTAGTAGTAGTAGTAGTAGTAGTAGTAGCAGTAGTAGTAGTAGTACTGGTTGTAGTGGCAATAGTATTAGTATAAGTAGTAGTAGCAGTAGTGGTGGTAGTAGTATTAGTATAAGTAGTAGTAGTAGTAGTAGTGGTAGTAGTATTAGTATAAGTAGTAGTAGTAGTAGTAGTAGTAGTAGTATAAGTAGTAGTAGTAGTAGTATAAGTAGTAGTAGTAGTAGTATAAGTAGTAGTAGCAGTAGTAGTAGCAGTAGTAGCAGCAGTAGTAGTAGTAGCAGTAGTGTACTTCAATCCGCTTACAAAACTGAAAATAGTTGATTTCTAAATCTGACAACCTTTCTGACTGTCCCTGGATGTTCACAGCTTTAGTTCTTTGTGTTTTAGTTGAAGGTGGTGATGCTCCCAGCGTAGTGATACAGAACGGTGATTAACTGTTGCCGGAACTATCTGTGCGGTTAGTATTCCAATATTTATGGTAGTGTCTGTAGCACTACGAGAAACTTCAAAATGTGATATTATGACAGGTCTACTTCCACTAATTAACATTCAGTAAACTAATTCTGCTTTGTCGTCCGGAAAAGGGAAGTGCAAATCCAGATGTGTATTAAACCTGTCACGTCGGATCTCTACTTTGAAATACTGTGCATGACATTTACATTTGTGTTCGTATTACTTTAGCAGATCTGAGCTAAATGCATTCGGTGGTCGACGTTGGCCTGTAAAAACGGCAGCTTTAACTAAAAATCCATTTAGGAGGGATTAATCTTCAAAAGACAAAATTCCACATCGCCAGAGTCTAACCGGATTAAAGCGATAGGCTCTGATTGTAATTACGGAGCAATAAAAAGTCGGGAAAACTTGAGAACACTGGTCTTTGTATCAGCTGTAAACATAAAAATGAAGTGGAACCAAACAGTGTGGGTGTATTTACAGTGCAGTATACAGACTGAAGGAAGAGCCGGGCCGTTTCACACTCCACATAAATCACCGAACGCGCCGTAAAATATGATTTCCTGTAATCCAACTAGGGTCTTTCCACGTCTCTCATCGGACACAACAACAGGCTATTAACCTCATTTAGACTGCAGTTAAAAAAGCAAAAAAAAACTCCCGTGGTTCAGAGACGTTGAGGTGATTTGATTTAATGAAAAGCTTTGGGAGTCGGAGCGAATACGCAAATGTATAGTTCAAACCGGGGGTAGAAAAATAACGTAAAATTGAAATGGAAATGTTTGGTTTCTAAGAGCAGAAGCGAGAGCGCGAAACCTGAATTCACAATCAATCAGTACATTAACTTTTATGAATGAGTCTGCGCCGCTTTTGAGGGATTCCTTGTAACTTTTTGGTTCCGTCACCTACTTGTTTCATTGTTCTGCCTTTAATGTTCCACAGTACCTTAGATTTCTTTCATTACAGGTGGTTTTATAGCTCAAAAATACTTAGAAAAACAGGAATTCTGACTGTGAGCGGGGTTGCCACTCCACAGATCTGACCTGTAACTTGGTCTGGTTTGGTCTCCATGAAGATAAAAAGGTTTAATGCCATATTGTGGAACATTCTAGCCAAAGCAATAACATCTTCATGGTAAAAAAAGCATTTGAAAATCACATCGCAAGAGCAGATTATTAAAAATGTCTAACTATTTAACGTCCGGTTTAGAAGGACTGCAAGACGTATTCCATTAAAATCAATGAAATGTGCCCAAACTGGTGCTAATTTGTAGCACGTGTCTCTCAAATGGAGAAGATATCGCCTCTTTTTTCTATTTTCCTATCATTCAGAACAAAATATAACTTCTTTTACCTAAGATATAATCATAGTTTGGTGCTTTGATTGTTGATTCTGAAAAATCATCTCAGTTTCTCAGTATTTTTTTTGCAGTTTTTTCCCATTTTTTCCAAGTAAGCAGCCATGTTTTAGATGCAAACGGCCCATGCATCTTGGTTAATCCACATGTCAGTCTGGAATCAGGAGACAGGACGCAGTTCCAGGGCTACTCTTTTTTGTAAAGTTTTGTCAAAAAGCGCACTTATCGTAGTTTTTTCCAGTTTAAAAGCATCCTACCATTGCAGCAGTGTTCCCCCGGCGTAACTCTGAACCAAGAATCAGCGCAGAAGCAGAAAAGGAGACACAAGTGGGAGCTTTGTGCACAAAAATCACATTTGGCATCATAATAATAGCACATTGTTCAATTATTAATATTGTAGTGAAATGCTTTATTTAGATTGTGCAATTTCAAAGAGTAAAACAACACACTCACTTTCAACCATTTTAAACACATCTCCGCCATTGTCATTTTCTCTGATTAGTTTGTAGATAAAATGAGTTCACACATTTTCTATTTATTTATATGACTTCATTCGTATAAATAAATATTAAAAAGGGCTTTTCAATGGCTCTTTGAAGTGAACGATTCGGAGGAGCCAAAAGTCCCATCACTAATATTGGTTTCATGTAAGAATGCAGTAAATCAATTCAACTAGAATAAATGGTAGATCTGGGTGACAGAATAAGTGGGTATTTGACAAAGTCTTTCAATATTCATTCAAATCAGTGAATCGTATTGTTAAAAAAGACAAATAAAATCATTAATACTGCAAAAAAGAAAAAAAAAATCCAAATCAAGCCAAAAATTAGAAGAAAATGAAGAAAATTATAACAAAAAACAGACAATAGGAGTCTCTAAAATGCAGCATTAGCTTTAAACTATTACATCTAAAAGGGGTGGTGTGTTTAAAGGTGCATTTTGTAACTTTTCTGGAGATATTAATGTTTTGCCTTGATTATTCAGAAATTTTTAATAATCTGCTCTTGCGATGGGATTTTCAAATGCTTTTTTACAATGAAGATGTTATTGCTTTGGCTAGAATGTTCCACAATATGGCATTAAACCTTTCTATCTCCATGGAGACCAAACCAGACCAAGTTACAGGTCAGATCTGTGGAGTGGCGACCCCGCTCACAGTCAAACTGTTTTTCATTCTGTGAAACAATATCATTATTACTAAGTAAGTAGTTTCATTATTTATCGCACTATTTCTCCATAGAGATATATCGTATTGGTCTGGTTTGGTCTCCATGAAGATAGAAAGGTTTAATGCTATACTGTGAAACATTCCGGCCAAAGCAATAACATCTTCATGGTAAAAAATGGAAAAAACTAATCTATGATCTATGGAGAAGCAAGCCTGCACATGGGAACAACTTTTAAAATATATTTGCAGCTATAAAACACCTGTAATTGAACGTGGAGACCAAAAAGCAGCGGACCCTCCACCTTTTAAAGAAGTCGCACAGTGCAGCTTTAAAGCAGCGCCACAATCTCACAAAGACTAAATTGTGTCTGGCCCGTCTGCGCTCACCGGTCGCTCCTCGAGTTGTAAATGCAAACAGGAGTTAAAAAGATTTACTGTGACACACATCGGGGGGGAGTTTGAAAAGCCGTGTTTCATCCCGGCCGCTATTAAACGAACTGCAGCGCCATCTCCACGCATGAAGTCTGGCTATAGCGAAAGAGTAATCTGATAAACGCGCAATGAGAAGTGGACTGTGTGAAATGTAAATCTCTGCAATTCCCCGCGGTCCTTAAATGCATCGCGCCAAGTTTGCATGGGAAGTCGATACGCAGCTTGTGTATGTTATTCCATTAGGCTCATTAAAGTGTCATTTTGTCATCGGCTCACAGTTTTGCCTTATAACTGAAGCAAAGGAGTCATTGTGCCCCCAGTGTAACGCACAACCCCGCTACTTTTTATACGGCGGTGGCAATTTGTCTTTCGGACAAGACATTCCCATAGAAAAGAACAGAAACAGAAGCTAATTATAGTCACGGTGGATATGCGGAAGGTGCGGGTCAGCCAATATACCATAAGTCTGAGGAAGTAGTAGCTGTAGTTTTCATGAATACCTCTACCTGTACTGGGTTACAAATCAGAAAAGTTTACGTCAATTCCAATTCTGTACAAAGGCTGAGATTTATGCCAATATTAAATCAACGTCCAAAACACTTTACGGTAAATGTCGGATGATTTAAGGTTGAGTCAATATTTTAAAATCCACGGCAAGACCCACAAATTTAAGTAGTAGTTAAAAGGTGCACTGTGTAACTTATTTCGAAATACGAGAAATCTCTAGTGCGATAAACAATGAAACTACTTCAACTAATAATGATATTGTTGCACAGAATGAAAAACAGGCGTTCTGACTGTGAGCGGGGTTGCCACTCCGCAGATCTGATCCACATAGTGATAGTTCTGATAGTTCAAACCGGGGGCAGAAAAATAACGTAAAATTGAAATGGAAATGTTTGGTTTCTAAGAGCAGAAGCGAGAGCGCAAAACCTGAATTCACAATCAATCAGTACATTAACTTTTATGAATGAGTTTGCGCTTTTGAGGGATTCCTTAAAGGTGCACGGTGTAACTTTTTGGTTCTGTCACCTCCTTGTTTCATTGTTCTGCCTTTAATGTTCCACAGTACCTTAGATTTAATTCATTACAGGTGGTTTTATAGCTCAAAAATACCTAGAAAAACAGGAATTCTGACTGTGAGCGGGGTCGCCACTCCACAGATCTGACCTGTAACTTGGTCTGGTTTGGTCTCCATGAATATATAAAGGTTTAATGCCGCACTGTGAAACATTCCGGCCAAAGCAATAACATCTTCATGGTGAAAAAAGCATTTGAAAATCAGATTATTAAGAAGATTATTAAAAATTTCTAACTGTTTAACGTCCGGTGTAGATGAACTGCAAGACGTATTCCATTAAAATCAATGAAATGTGCCCAAACTGGTGCTAATTTGTTGCACGTGTCTCTCAAATGCAGAAGATATCGCCTCTTTTTTCTATTTTCCTATCATTCAGAACAAAATATAACTTCTTTTATTTAAAATATAACCATAGTTTGGTGCTTTGATTGTTGATCCTGAAAAATCAGCTGTTTCTCAGTATCTTTTTGCAGTTTTTTCCAAATTTTTCCAAGCAAGCAGCCATGTTTTAGACATGGCTAAACAATAACAATGAAACTACTTCAAGTAATAATGATATTGTTTCACAGAATGTTCCACAGTATGGCATTTAACATGTTTAACTTGCTCAAAAACACCTTGAAAAACATGCATGTCAGCTCCACACACCTGTATATTGGTCTACCTGCTTATTTAAAGTTCAACACTATACTGTGGAACATTCCAGGCCAATAAGAAACATCTCCATGGAGACAAAGCAGACTCTCCACCAGGAAAGTCACATAATGCACCTTTAAGTTAGAAAAAAAAAGCTGCAGGGTTCCTCCCATGGACATCTGCAAATGAACTTTGATGTAATAGGATTGGGAATTTTGTGGCAGCCCAAACATCTCCATTGACCCGCAGTTTTCATAACGCTGGGCTGCAGTTTTTTTCCTCCCTTCTCCCTCTCGGCCTCTGCCACTGCGACCTGAGTGTGCACACAGTAAATTACAGGAAAAAGGCTTTCACACTTCACTAAAGTTTTGGCACAAGTTTTATCGAAAGTGTCCGACCAGGATCCAGCGAGCCTCCTTTAGCCTCCATCAAGTCCTGCTTTTCCAAGACGACTAAAAAACAAGCTCAGAGCTCAGAGAACGACAGCAGGAAATCAGAGCTGCTTTCTGCCAGTGTGCACTTATTACACTGAAAGAGGATGCACTGTTTTATGCTTCTTCTGGTACTTTCTATAAAACTATAACATGCATAGATCATTATTTTGCATTCTGTCCATTGTAATATGGAATATTGATTTAAAAAGGCTTAATATTAAAACAGACATCGACTTCCTGTACAAAACTGTAGAAATGATTGACGAGCTGCCCCTTTAGTGCCATTTCACCATGACAAGCAGCAGATTTTGGTGAAAAATTGCTACGTCAGTTTTGTAAAGTACACGTATGAGCCAGAGTCTGAAGTTTTGGAGTAATTGTGAGTTAGTGGGCATAGGTAGGGGGTAGGTGAAAACAGATTTTTCTTCAGCACCTATGCCTCAAATGCAAACATACAGGAATCAATCAAATTACAATGTAGACTATAAGATAATCATGCTGAGGGAACATTATTAAACGACACAAACATTTACTGGCAGTGATTCATATGGTGAAGTCAAAATGAGGAGGTGCAGTTTGAAATGCAAGGACCTGTTGGCAGAATATTAGTTATACTATTAGCACTATAGACTGTATAAAAAAGTGGACTAAGCGAATGTGACGTCACCCAAAGAGTTCAGAGAAATGAGGCGGTTACAGGAGCGAATCTGGAGTCAGGATAGTATGAATAGGATTTTTTACAGAGAGACGAGCGACAAGATCCTAATGTGAATGTCAATTGGAGCCAGAAGGAGCCAGAAGAGCCTCCTGGAGCACTTCCTGTTTGGAGCATGTTCATTCATAAATATGGTCTATGATTACCACACACTAGCCTAATAATTAGGTTTAGAAAATACAGAAACATTGTATTTAGAAACATGTCAGTGTAACCAAGCTATTTTGCTTTTTACAAAGTTGTGTCTTATTAGAAGAAAATACCAAGTTTCTATCCTAATAAGGTTTAGCCCAAGGCTCTAAGGAACTACAGTAAAACTTGGCAAAAACATGGACTTAATATGAAAATAAATGAGAGACATGAAACTGTTAGTACCATTGATTTATGGTTAAGCTCTGATTAAACTGATTTTCTTCCTGTAAAAATAAGGTTTGTGTAACTTTTAGAATACTCCCCTCCCACATCTGCTTCATACACAACATGGGCCAAGAGTACATACCATATAGTGTCCATAAACATTTAATATAAGACTAATGATATTAAAAAATCTGAATATCAATAGCAAAAGTGAATTTTGAAAAACTTCTTGGAAGCAAGCTCCAAATGGTCAGTTTTGCTTAATACATGTTACATGCTGTTTCCTCACCAAAAACCTGCCTGAAGAGGTTTTATATATCATTCGTGTATTTTTGCTTGATCCTGTGCTATTCCCTCTTTAAACAGCCTTGTACAAGTCTAAGTGTGTCAAAAATCAGCATATATGACACAAACATATATTACATTTTACTACTCGGGACACTGGTGAGATTGTATTTTAGTTGTGCTGTTTGTGATGCAGTGGCAAAAAACCCATTTCACAGGTCACATATATCTAACATGACATTTAAAAAAACATTTTAGTTCCAAAGCTTTGTCCAACAGCTGACTTAAGAAAGCCTGACTAATGCGAGCTAAGCCTTAGCTAAAGTCTATCTGTGTGAACTGTCTCCTGAGAATATCAATTACCAAATACTATTGTTTCATTTAACCCATATGTATGAGGCCTGTCACAATAACAAATGTTGAAATATGATCTACTGCTGTGGAAAATATAGACCATAAACAAAACTGAAACAAGTTTATGCCACTGACAAGCCTAAAGCAAGATTATCCCCAAAAATATGTGGTTAAAAACGCAAATTGCAATAAATAAAAAGTAGAATTAAATACTTAAAACTCCGTCATTCGCTTGTTTCTATGGATAGTTTACTGCTCTGCCTGGAATGTTCCACAGTATGACATTAAACTGCCAAAAAAAAGCAATAACATCCCCATAGAGAAAAGTATTTGATGAACCCTCCAATAGAAAAGTTACACAATGCAATTTTTTGTATTTAAATGTAGATTGTATCAGTTGTATATTTGACCCTCTACAGCTCAAATATTTTCATAGTACAGGAAAATAATAAAGAACAAAATACTAATTATCATGACAGACCTAATACTGTATGTACCAGTAATACCAGCAGATCAGTACTAGAAAGTAAATGTGGTAAAGTACAGCACTCAAGTAAAAATTGTAGGTATCTGTACATTACTTAAGTAGATTATAAAGTACTTCTGCGTTACTGCCTTTGAGAGCAGATTTTTGAACAGGACTGAAAAGTAAAAGTATTTTTTATTATTGTATGAGACCTGCTGAAAAGGCAGATTACGCACGTTTGTAGTTTGAGCAAACTAAAATATACAAATAAAAATGTAAAAAATGATTCAATCAGTTGTTTCTGTTGAATCTCAATCTCAAAATCTGGCTGAAAAACTTACTTTTTACTCTTTAAGTACATTTTAAGCGGGTACATCTCTGCCTTACATATATATTCAATTACCTAAAGGATCGCCTCTCCACAGATCTGACCTGTAACTTGGTCTGGTTTGGTCTCCATGACGACAGTGTGGCATTAAAACTTCCAGACAAAGGAATAACATCTCCATGGAGAAAAGGGCTACACAAAGCACCTTTAAATGCATTTTTTCATGTGATACTTTTACTTTTACTTCGTATTTGTACTTTTATTTAAGTAATTTGAGTATTTCTTTCCCCCCCTGCACCAGACATCTCTCAAAATACCCAGACATCTCAGTAGCACAAACCCTCTCTCAGTCAGGAGCAGTTTTTTCCCCAAATCTTCCGTTCCCTTTAGTGTCAACAGCGCGTTCTGTTGAAAAGTGCAGCCTGGCAGTTCCACACAACATGATTTATAGCTTTCCTGAGTGTTATTAAAAGGCTAAATGCAATTCTAAACTATATCCACATAGACCTGGTGCCCTGCAGAAGACCTTTTACGAGCCGAGGTGAGCGCCTCGGCCTCTGGAACATATACACTGTTTAGAAGTTTGATAAACATTGTCGTCAATTTATTTTTATGGACATGTCGGTGATTATTGCCTGGGAGCTTAAGGGGAGAGAGAGATGTATGGTGCAAACAGGAGATGAGATATGGGACACTTGAGCTGTGAAAAAAGAAATGTAACCTTTCCTATTCATAAACTGTTTTCTTGAATGCAAATTTGACTGTACAAATGTTAACTTTTATGAATTTCCAATGCGTGTTGAACCTTTTTATTCTGCTAAGTTTCTTTTTTTCTCAAAGTTAAAACCTAAAAATTAACTGAAACTAATTTATCTAATCATCTTTGCTTAAATTTTATACATTTTCTTTTCCATTTGATCCAAAATGTCAGTATAGCTTGTTGTATATAGAGTAAATGGCAGATATTTCCATTGTGCCCATGAGCAAAACATTTTACCCATTTCGCCTACACTCTAGACAACACTAGATCAACAAATAATAATTATAACAGTATAGCTTGTTGTATATAGAGTAAATGGCAGATATTTCCATTGTGCCCATGAGCAAAACATTTTACCCATTTCGCCTACACTCTAGACAACACTAGATCAACAAATAGGAATTATAATGGCCCCCCAGTCTATCTTTTTTAGTTTTACTCTAGTTTTTATTATTAATTTGTGGTGATACATCCTGGGAATTTGCTCTCCCAGATCACACCAGACAAAAACATTATTATTAAATGAAAATGTGTTTTTTTTTTTTTTTTAATTCTGATAAGATTTTTTTTCTCAAAGTTAAAACCTAAAAATGAACTGAAACTAATTTGTCTAATCATTTTTGCTCAAACTAATTTAATACATTTTCTTTTCCATTTGATCCAAAATGTCAGTACAGCTTGTTGCATATGGTGGATGCAGATGGTGAATATTTCCATTGTGCCCATGAGCAAAACATTTTACATTTTGCCTAAACTCTTGTAAGTTATCTAGATTTATCTAGATTATCTAGATCAACAAATAGGAATTATAATGGTCCTCCAGTCTATCTTTTTTAGTTTTACTGTAGTTTTTGCCTTGGAATTTGCTCTCCCAGATCACACCAGACAAAAAAAGTTATTATTAAATAAAAAGGTTTTATTTTTTTAGCATAAGCAGTTTTTTATACTTTTTTTTTCATACCATAGTAGCACTTTTTATACCAAACCCTATAGGTGTAAGTGCTGATTTGGATTAAACATCTGCCAGATCCACAGTATTGTAAAAACACATGAAAATATAGAGTGCAACAACCATATAATAACTCATTCACATATTAGAGAGAAGAAACGGCTCGTGGTGTTGAAATGTAGCAGTCTTGCCTCATGAAAAACCATCTTAACATATGAAATTGAATGTCACGGGTACATTATAGCTCTGAAGAATGCAGCTAATACAAGACAAATGCAGTGGTTTCCATTGGAGCATGCCAGGCACAGCGGTTACAGCCCGAGCTTTTCTGCACTCATTCATTACATTTAATTTGATATGATTCAGCAAAATGACTGAGGAGAAGGACTTACACACCTGATTTAAAATAAAAGAAAACGTGGACCACAGACTAAGTTCCACGCGTAGGCTGTTTTACTCCATAATATTTAAAGCAGACCTAAGTATATCTCTAAGTTTGAATGACTATTTGTTTTACTGTAGTCAAAGTAGCAGTAGTAGTAGTTATATAAGAAGGATTGGTAGTAATTTTAATTGTATAGTACTACTTTTCAAGAGTCTTTTCCCAGCGTAACTGCGGACTGGAGGTGATTAAAGCTGCACTACGTAACTTTTCTGGAGGGAGATTTGCCAGATGTTTGTCTCCCTGGATAAGCTACCGGTTTGGCTGGAAATCTGCACAGTCGGGATTAAGTTCAACCGGCCTATCTCGCAATTACTTCATTACAAGAGTAGAAATGTGGAAAAAATACTTAGAAAACTGCACATCTCCGCAGATCTGACGTTGTCTCCATGGAGATAACCAAGTTTAACGTCAAATATCTTCACGGAATTAGTACTATTAATAAAAATTGTGCAGCAGGAGTCATTTTTAAGCTCATTTGTAGAAGCAGCTGATGTTAAAGCAGGCCTTAAAGTAGTAATAGTAGTAGTAGTAGTAATAGTAGTAGCCCCAGCAGTAAGAATGTGGATCTTGCAGAGCCGTTTCACAAATACTTTTCAGCAAACTTATTCAAAACTTCCATGGAGTAGCAGGATTTAAATGTAACATGAGCTTTTCTGTATAGGCTAATGTAAATAAAGCTTAAGGGTCAAACAAAACCAAATGCCTTAAGGATATAATGTAGAGTATCACAAAGGAAGTACTGCTTTTCACTCCCACAAGCAACTACTGGGAACTTTAACTTAAGAAATACGCTTTAAAATCACTTTATAGAGTAAGCCAATAAAAATACTACAGAATAAAGACACAATTAAAGCTTAAAGAGGTTGCACTCTGGATTCTGCTGTTCTTATCTCTGTAATTTCTGGTTATTTACCCACTTAATGCCATTTTAATTGTAAGTGTGAAAGCAGTTGTCTTCCTAACAGCCACTTTGCATAACTTATCTCCTAATCAAACTTCATTATGCAGAGCTCCATAAAGGGACAATTGACCAGCTGACCAGTTAAGAGGCACCTATTGTGTCCCAGAGAAGTCAAGACACAGTCAATAGTGAATCCTCGTGCTGAGTCTGCGCAATACAAAAGAAAGATCATCTAAAGCCATAATATCCGATCATCTTGGAGAGGGTAAGCAGGATGATGACAAATTGAAAGGGAACAGCAAGACAGCGTGGAAGTTCGTATACAAAATGTGCAAAAAAAAAAAAAAAAAAAAAAATTAAAAAAAAAAAAAAAAAGTTGGTTTATTTCGTTGATTACCAATGGTCTTCGTTTTTGTCTCTTTCTGAAACACTGATACTTTGCTTCTGCTGATTATGGATTCATTTGCGTGCCTGTGTCTCCCCCTTCAGGCCGACTGCAACAACTACATCCGGCTGCCGTCTCTGTCCGAGTTGGGGACATTCCTCCGGCTGTGCGCTACCACCTTCACTCGCTCCTTAACATCCACCACCACAAGCCGAGACGAGAGCACCTTTCCACACAAACGCACCGCTGCAAGACACTGGGAAAAGCGCGGAGGGTCACTCGCCGCTTGCGTTTTTTCTCCGCTTTCCCGATTAAAGTCCCCGTGCGTAAAAATGTCAGAGGTTCGTCCACGTTTCTGTCTCGTCGGCTGTCCCAGTTCCACTCTCCCGTCTCTACCTCTGTCCAACTGAGCGCGTTTCTTTCAGCAAACTTCAGAGAAGTGCTGTCCACAGGCTCCACATGGCTCTGATTAACCAACACACGCCATCTAGCGGCCAGTATAGGGACTGACCTGGTGCCCATTTTTCGTAAAGTTATGTTGGACCTTTTAAGTAGACATTTACAGCAAGGATAAATCATGTTACAGAAATCGATTATGTAAAATGTATTATTGTTTAACTAGTAGGAGGATACAGGCGAAAA
>KN495742.1:3672-15276 GCA_000787155.1 Scartelaos histophorus
TTTAATTTATGAAACGCACACTGCACTTCTGTTGTTATATTCAGTGGATGTAAAATAAATAAAAGATGAAAACTTAAAAGTTTACAAGCTCTGTTATTTTTTGCGGCTCCCTAGGATTTTTTTGGATAGAAAAGGGGGCAAAATGGCTCTTTTGATAATAAATGTTGCAGGCCCCTGACCTAGTCTTTTTTTTAAGTGCTTAATAAATCAAGATTCATTATGATTATTGTCTTACTGTTTGCTGCTTTTAATCCTGAGGCACAGTGGCACTTTGACAGCTGCTGGGCTCTGAAGGAAAAGGGGACTTTACTAATTAATCAATTACCTTTTAAATTCAATGTTGCAATAAAGATGGTGCAATATATTGGTTTTGGAATGTTTTAAGTGTCAATGTGTGTGTTAGTGTTTTTATTGTGTTTTAATGAATGCTGTGGTGTACTTGCCTCCTTTTCCTTCAGTCAGTCCTAAAATAGTTGAATATATTGCACAGGGGTAGTGGAATAGGTGTTTGTTTTAGGGTTTTTTTGTATATAGTTGGAGTTATTTGATTTTATTGATGATTTGATGTTATTTGCAATATTTTAGGTTAAAGTTAATTTTTCCCATCCCTGTTTTAGCTAGTGTAGTTTTACCCAATCAGACAGATTAGATAAAAGGCACCTCCACCCATCATTCACCTTTAGTTAATAGAACGTCCTAGAATATAGAATGAGGACGTGTAGCATAATAACATCATGCAGCTGGCCGTGAACGTAATATGTGCTGCACCATTCAGGCGTAACAGGGTCAGGCTTCATCTATCGGTCTATCCTGAAGCTAAACAACGCAGCATAGATCAGAAAACAGCGTAATACAACAGAAAACAATTGAAACATAAAGCAGTTGGACATATACTTCAGTGTATGCTTCTATTTTAGGCTCCATTTACCTCTGCTTTTACATCTCTCTCTGATTTTCGAGCCTCGGAGCCAGAGGACTACAGTAGCTCCATGATTTGACTCCACATGAAAGATCAAGCTTCAAACGCGTCAGAATCAACCGCTTCACTTTGTATGGCTTATATATTCATTAACATTAATTTATGCATACATTTAAATCATTATACAGCACATTTATGATTGTACAAGGCATTAAATAAAATAATTGAAGGCCTTATATGACGCAAAATGGACTCTTGTGAGGAATAAACCATGTTATAATCATCAAAAACATATCTGGAGTTGTGTTTTGTTTCATTCACACACTGCACGATTAATCTGTGTATAACTCCAAAGTTCAAAATGCTCTGTTCCACCTTGTGATGTCATAAAGCAGTAGTTTTCAAGTTAACAGCTACGTTTTTCCTTTAGTTCAGTAGAAATTGGCAATTCCAGAGGTGAAATTATCCAAGTGATTCTAGTGAAGACGTATGGAGCTTAAAAACACAGTGGAACACTTCCTGTATCACCGAATGACATCACAATGGGGAACAATGTTAAAACTAAGTCAGTTGAACTTAAAGGTGCCCTATGCAACATGTAACAGGTGATGCCAAAGGGCCTAGTTACAGGTTTAATCTGTGGAATTAATTAATTTTTAGAAGCTAATGAAGAATCTGAAACCTTGTATTTAAGGAAATTAGAATGAATTAATTTGGATTGTTTAACCTTTTGTTTTTGTTTTTTTGTTTTTTTAAAGGACAAACTGTTAATGATGATATGTTGTTGTTAGAGGTTGTCTAATGAAATATGGTCGCTCAATTTTTGATTTTATTTTTTATATTCTCTAGATTAGAACCCTACATTTGGTTCCATATCTTGCTCAAACATTTCTGTCAAAATTTTTATGCAAATTTAATTAATAGGTAGAGGTTGCTCAAGACACTAACCCTAACCCTAAACTAGAACCTAACGAACCAAGTAAATACTGTAGGTGTATTTAAATTATTTGTAATTTTATTCAGGAAACACAAACTGAAACATGCATAAAAATTACTTTGAAAGTCCATATAAGTTGCTTAGAAAGTCCATAAAAAGTTACTACAAAATGCAAAATTAGTCAATTTCCAAAAAACTTCATGCAGCTTGAGCAACCTCTAAAAGATTTTTCTTCCAAATGTCTTACTAAATCATCTTCTGGATGTTAAAACCTAATGCAGGTTTCTAATCATGGTTATCTGAAATGGTATTTTTTATTTGTAAATAGTTTCTTTAATGTATTTTGTACCTGTACCAGCGTCTTTTCCCTCTGAGATTAATATTTTCTGTGCACTATCCTTGTTTAAATAAATAAAATAATAATAAATGTGGAATGAGTCAATAAAACCAACTCTATGTGATTAAATGGAAGATACATACTGCACGTTAAATGCTATACTGTGGAACATTCCAGTCAAAGCAACAGCAACGATGGAGACAATCATGTAGCAGACGCCTCACCAGAAATGTTGCGTAGTGTCTCTTGAAAAAATCTTAAATCGTACAGTTACCTACACAGCAAAAGCAGCAGCTGGTGACCAAAATCAAACCCGGTCTAAAAAGTTGCACACAGTGGCTTTAAGCAGAGCTCTTGCATGTTACGTTTTGTTCCATTGTTTCATATGTTGTCTGCAGAATGCGTTTGGAGCGTGTTTTATTCACAACTTTTCTTTTTATATCCTCCTTCCTCGTCCTCACACCCTAGGCGAGTTTTTGCACATGGCCGTCTTGTCTGCGCTGGCTCCCTGTTACTTTGAGCTGAAGTGTTGGAGTCTGTGCAGTCGGGTTTTCTCACCTATACCCACTCCTTCATTATTTATCCACCTCTCACCGTTTCCGTGGCTACAAATTTCATGAGCTCACGTCTAGTTGCTTCCAATTTTCATCTGACTCCTACTGCTGCTTTCATACTTTTCTGCTCGAAGCGTAGAGCGCTCCAAGATTTCTTCCAATATTTCTCCATCTTTTAGTAGTTTTTTTGGATTTCTAACACATGGCTAGAAGAGGTTTATATGGAAAATGGAAATACACAATGGCTAAACTAAACACTGTCAGTATTGTCTCGTTTCAAGTGCGTAAAGCAACAGATAGTGGGGCAAATATGAGTCCAATATCAAGCAAAACTTAACGCAAAAATGCTATGAGTTGCGTTTTTATACAGCGCTTTTCCTCCACAAAAGTGCTTTACATCCCACGAATATTTATACACCAGTGTGCGCAGACAATGGGGAGAGGTAGATAAGTGTTTTGCCCAAGGACACAGCGACGGCATTCATCTGTGGGCTCCGGAATCGCATCGCCAACCTGGGGTTTTGTGATTCTGATCGTTTTACTGATGATGTGTATGTCGAGAGCGGGATTTGAACCGGCAACCTTCAGATCAGTGGACAAACCAATTGAACTAGTGTCTTAGGAAGAACAGTCCATAATATAATTTAAATGCAATTGTGATTCAGTAATTTTCAAATAGCAAATTCAAATTTAATCGGCTTCGTGTTATAATTAACCCTGTTTTATTGGTTTAAACGATACTTTTCTATATTCGTTATGTTCATGAACCATAATAATTCCACGGTACAAATGATCTATCACAATATCACAAAGAATTATCGTATTTTTGAGCAATAGAAACACCCGTAGTGAATAAATACTAAATGGATTTGTTTAATATTATAACATGGAACATTCCAGGAAAACATCTCCATGGAGACAAGTAGGTACAACGCAAATTTCTCTGATCTGGCCAAGATTTTAAAACTTATATCAGGTTATCTTGTTTTCATCTTGTCATCTTGTATCATCTTGTTTTCAGATTTATTATCGACTTATTGGTTCTGAAGCTGTTTAAATCTAGTCTAGAGGTAGTTTGGGCTTTTTGCAGTGTGGCGAGCCCTCCACCAAAAAAAGTTGCGCAGCACACCTTTAAATTCCATACATCAAGATTAAAAAGTGAATTGTAAAATTTTATTGACCAATGCGAGGATTAGAATATGGATTTACTTACCCACGATGCTCAGCTGTAGTCGCATTAGGCGCTGGTGTAGACTCTCAAAGTAGGTGGACATTTTCATGTATAATTCAGTTCATCTTCTGTCTTCACTCTGTGGTGGAGAGATGCATCTGGAGAGCTACAGGTGCCTCCATCAAACTTTATATACCGTATTTTTCGGGCTATAAAGTGCACCGGATTATAAGACCCAGTATCAAATAATATGTCAGTTGTGTCATTGTCCACACATAAGATCACACATCAGATTATAAGGCACAATAAGCGAAACAATCAAATGTAATCAAATAAATGTAAAGTAGATCTGTTTAATGTCATACTATGGAACTTTCCAGACAGAGAAATGAAATATCCATAGAAACCAGAAGTTACACAGTGCACCTTTAAGCATGCAAGTAAAAATAAACCACAATATTACCACTAGGCTATGATTTAACTTAAAAATATTGTTAGGATTTGCAGCCAGCACTCAGAGCCAGTTGCTGATAGTACACAGCAGTACTCCAATTTTGTGGTTTGTAACAAGTATCTTCTGGGACAAACATAATAGTGGGAGGCACATGTATCATCTTCCTCCTGTAACCACCGGCTAACCACTCCACTTTACTCAGCACAAAGCACGCCGGGCCTTTTCAGTCCCGAAACCTCGGAAAGCCATCTATTATTCCCAGTCATATTCAGTGTTCCGAACTGCACATCCCGGAGTCTTTGCCTGCCCGACCTCTTCATCTTGAGAGACAAAACTCAGGAGAGGATATCAGATGTATTGGAAAATCGCCAGTGTTGCCAGATATCCTGAGAAACAAGCAACCGGGCCTATGAAAACAAACAGAAAAGAAGAACTATAGAGCGTTTATGGCTTTTAGAAAGTTTTGTACAGTTCATTACATTAATTTAAAAGTGCAATATGTAATTTTTGCCACTCAGTATGGTATGGTTTGCTTTTTATTTATCCAGGGATGGTGCAAACAAACCATTAACCAAAGCATAATCCTCCTTTACACCTTTAGTCCCTGATCAGTTTGGTAGAAATACTGAAAATACAGATTCAGATTCCTTCGTGTTTTACAAAAAGATACAAGAGTTAATGCAATGTGTATGGAAGATAATTTGTTCCATTAGATTTTGAATTTTAAATACCGTCGAATTTCTCACTTTGAATTTTTTAAAACATGTTCTTACTATTTTTATTCTGAATTTTAGTTGCTGAAATTTGAAGTGTTAAAAATTCGCAGCAACGACCCAAGATGCCAAGGCAAAACCAATTGATTCAAAGTGATCCGATCTAATCTGATGATTAAATGATCTTATTATCAAAGAGGAAATGGTGCAGTAAAGTGATCTGATTGGTAGGAATTAGCCTCATTAAACCTAATTTCTTTTACTTCTTAAGTGCAAACCCCACCCACAGGTACAAACGGCCAATAGGAAACAGCCTCTGAATTTTGACTGTTGAATTTGAGGGCTTGGAAATATGCACTGAATATTTTAAAGATTTATTTTATTTTTTTTGAAACAGTATACTTTAAATTTCAGCAACTGAAATTCTGAATAAATAAAAAAATTCAAATATGCATTTTCAAAGTTAAAAAACAAAAATAATAATAATAATTCAGCTGTATTTAATATTTAAATTTCAAAATCTGATTAAATAATAATTCAGCTGTATTTAAATTTCAAAATCTGATTAAATAAATTAACTTCAAAATTGAAAAATCTTAAGCAGACAGGAAGGTGGAGGACCCTTTACTAGAAAGTTACATAAATCATTCATTCCGCACATTTAAATCCAAGGTGGGTGATGTGTCTGGCCCAAGAACACAACATTAGTGTCCCAGACCTGCAATCAAACCACCAACCTTTTCCCATAGTGGGCCAAACCTCTCCCTAAAAGTACTGAGTGTTGAGTTAGTCATTGCAATTAACACTTAAAGGTGAATTGTGTAACTTTTCTGATGGAGGGTTCCGTTAAATACTTTGTCTGGAATGTTTCACAGTATGGCATTAAAATTTCTATCTCCATGGAGACCAAACCAGACCAAGATACAGGTCAGATCTGTGGAGAGGCGACCCCGCTCAGTCAGTTTTTCTACTTTTGAGCTGTAAAACCACCTGAAATTGAGTAAATGTAAGTTACAGCTGTTTAATGTCACACTGCGGAATATTCCCGGTAGACTAATGACGTATCCATGGAAACAAGAAGGTGACAGGCCCATAACCAAAAAGTTACCGAGTGCACATACCTACACTTTTATTGACCACAAATGAAAAGTTACCCAAAAGTTAAACCAAAATAACCAAAATAGTTTCGACCTCATAGAAACCAAACCCCGAAAATCTAAAATTCCTAAAATCATAATTGAATTTCTAACAAAAGAAGTGGCTATCCTCTCCAATCAACCCACACAACGTCGGCGATTACGGGATAAGGTTCTGTCCTTCCTTCCACCAAAATAAACACAGCCCCTGATTGCGCCCGATGAGAGTATCAGTCAGACTGTTATGTAAAACCTCAAAGCCGGGCTTGACTGCTGATTGTGGTAGAACGCTCCCTGCATCTACACTGGCACGCTAACAAAGCCGCGCGCTAGCTCCGTACGCTAAGTATGGCTCACGTTACTGACCGTGAAGAGTCATTACGAGAATCAAGGAGAAAAGGCTTGTTTAAATGAGTTTGTACGGGGCAGTGTGGACAGTATTATAGATGACGCTGAAGGATTTTTAGGCTGTATATTTTGGGTTGTTGATGTACGTGTGTTGGGGTTAATGAAGGTGAACTTCCAGAGTGAACTTTTGTATTTGAATACACCTCAAAGCATTTCTGTCTCAAGTTTGTAGGCCTTTCGTTTCTGTATGAGTATATACACTACCGTATTTATGGGACTATAAGATGCATCTAAAATCATTCAATTTTCTCAAAAATCAACAGTGGCCTTATAATCCAGTGGCCTTATGTGTGACCTTTGGTTGTGTTTAACCTCCAACCGATTTGATGTTGTCCACATTAGTCTAATAACGTATTAGTGGGCGAGTCAGGAGGTCATATGTTGGCGACATAGAGCCCAAAATTATTTTTCGGGCTATAAAGCGCACCAGATTATAACACAAAACATTTTAACACAAAAATACAAAGCCTGAAATCTGCATGGTAATGGTGGCATTTTGGGTCCTTGTACAGCACACGGCAGAACTACCGGTATGTTGCACAGTCGCCCTATATGTCGCCAACATATTACTCCTCCTGACTCGCCCACTAATGCGTTATTAGACTAATGTGGACAACATCAAATCGGTTGGAGGTTAAACACAACCAAAGGTCACACATAAGGCCACTGGATTATAAGGCCACTGTTGATTTTTGAGAAAATGTAATTTTAGATGCGCCTTATAGTCCGAAAAATACGGTATTTACATTGGACATTTATAGCACTTATGCTAATTTGCGCTTAGAAAAACTGCACATATTTGTATTTGTTTTAAAACTTTTATTGAAAAACGTTTTATAGGGTGTCTCTGTCCTGGTTGGACGGGCACTAAACCTAACCCTAACAATTACAAGTGGGAAAATGTGCAATATATGTGCGCGTTTTTAAATTAGTCGTGTGTTTAGTGTGTGTGGTATGAGTGTGTGTGCATTGAATTCGTTTGTGCTTTTACTCACCCATTTTGTGTCCAGGTGTGGCTAAAAGATTCACCGGGGAAACAGACGCCGTTTTTAGAGTTCCAACTCATGACGGCGGACATTCGGTTTATTAACTTTGTATATTTATTAGCCGTTTGGTTTTAGGATTTTATCTTTAACATTTGGGGTTTTATGTAGTTTATTTAGTTTGGGGTTTTTTTAATTGGAGGATTTTACTTAGTTTTAAATAGCTAATGTGAATTTTAGATCCCTTCAGTTTAATACCGAGCAATCTACGTTTCGCCATTTCCTAAAACCGTCCTTGCACTTTTTATTTCTTTGTGCTTTGTCACTTTAATTTGGAGAATTGGAAAATTAAAACCTGTGGACCACGCTACTCAATTCATCTATGTTTGCGTAACTCACTGCTATCCAGCTGCTAACAAAGTCTAAGCGAGTTTACGAACCAAGTTTTGAATCGAGAGGCAGATTAAACACGATTTTTAGCATCAAATCTGAGGCTTATAATATAATATTCCAACAAATGAATTTAAATGAGTTCATGTGTCTCTTAAGATGAATGTTGTGCTTTGTCAAAGAAAAAATATTAAAGACAATAAAGCTTATCTTAGCGTTTATCTTTCTATCCATTAATCAAGGCTGTGATACTCATACTAATTCCGACACTGAAAATGGCATAATGCATTTTTACAACTTATAATAAATGACGTATTTCGAATTAATTTGATTATGATGGTGAACACCTATTATTTTTCTTTCTATCTAATCCCTCTTTATGTTACGGCGAGTACTGCAATTTCAACCCTATCGCATTTGTTGAGTTTTGTAGTAAAATGCACTGAAATTTTACCTCGGCACAAACAAGCTCATTATTTTTACTCCAGCCAGGATATAATGGATCCAAAAGTCTAATTTATGTGCTGCTAAACTAAAATGTTATTTCAAAAATGTAGTAGTAGTATTTCTATTTTGGTATTGATTCACCCACCACTACTGTTTGATGCGTCTGTAAAGAACTAGATTGGACTGAATAGGGGTCGGTGATTAAAGAAATAAAATGTCTTGTACTACTAAGGTACAAATACTTTACACTGATATTGAAAATGTCAATACTTTGAATACATCCTTATTAGGGTGGTCCATCAAAGCATGGTAAAAAATAAAGTATTAGATAACCTCGATGAGAACCCTGCATTAGGTTTTAGCCTCCAAAAGATGATTTAGGAAGAAATTTGGAAGAAAAAGGAGATATTTTAGAGGTTGCTCAAGCTGTGTGATGTTTCTTGGAAATTGACAAATTGTGTGTTTTCAAGTAATTTTTTATGGACTTTATGCAAGTTTCTGTTTGCAGAATAAAATGACAAATTATTCGAATGCGCCTTATTTATTTGGTTCGCTATATGTTATAATATAATATAGTATGGAGCAATTTTCAAGTATGAATTAATCTGCATAAAATTTGAACCTAAATATTTTGGACAGATATGGAACAAAATCAGGTTTCTAATCTAGAGAATCAATAGAATATTTTTGGACCATTCTTATACTTCTTCTCAAGCTGTACTCTTGAACACAAATTTCCTGCTAAAGAGTAAATTCTGATCTGATTAATGCATCAAAAAGTACAACACTGTGGAAAAAAGTGGTACAAAAAGTATCATCGCATCCTTTTAAGAGTTTCCTTTGTTAGCGGTCAAAACTGAAGTGTAAGCGATTTCTCCCAACCTACATTCAGACCCAGATAGATGGAGCTACGGAGTTTAAACCCATCGCTCAGAAAGTTGCACCTGATTCAGCACATGCCTTAATATATACGTGTACATCTCATCTAAACACGACACACAGCGAAGTATAGGAACATATGCTTCACGCCGCGAGTCTCCGAAAACCATCAGGAGGCCATCTTTATTTTATCCTGTTTTTCATCTTCCTCAGTTCCCTATTTGTTCCACTCCTCCCAGGAACATGCTCTCATTATTCACATTGCCACAGGGAGGTGTCTCCGCCATAAGAATCTAAAAACAGGGCCGGGCAGACTGCCAAAAGATGCTCAAAAACGCAGTGACTTCAGCGAAACGGTTTACGATTTAAGACAAGAATGGGGGGATTGGGTTGAGAGGTACTGAGGAGGGATGATGACCAAAGGCAGGGGTTGGAGTCTCGAGGGGATTCCCGGGAAAAGCTGATGCAGACGGGGTAAAGTAGGTAGCGGTGTCCTCTGCTTAATTTAAACGCCGTGGGAGTGAATGAAGCAGCGACCCTGAACGGCTGTAGGTGTAGCTGAGCAGTGCACAACAAAAGGCCAAAGCAGAGGGCAGGAAGTAGCTGGGGAGGTGGAAGTGAAAGGAAGGGTCAGGATTGGACACAGAAGAAGTTTTTTGAGTTTTATTGGAGTGACAGAGTTTTAGAAGTGCGTTGTGTAACTTTTCTGGTGAAGGGACCATCAAATGCTTGTCTCGATGGAGATGTTATTGCTTTGTCTGGAATGTTTCACTGCATGGTACTAAATAGAGATGTAACAGTAACCGAAATATCATGATATTGTATCGTCAAAAGTAAAAAACAGAGGGAACTACATAGATCATGATCCTTTGCTATTTCAGTGCAGACTGCATGAAGAAATAACTGTTATTAAGCACTTTAAAATCTTATTTTTGTATTAGAACAGGAAAAAAGGATTATCATGGCATTTTAAAAGTAAAACGTAGTATGTTCAGTTTTATAAGCCTTCACAAAACATCAGAATAAATATCTTACCATGAGATGTATATGGAGAAAATATTGTACCGAGAGATTTGATTATCGTTACATCCCCAATGTCTTTACTTGAATTTTTCCCTTCAACTTCAAAGGCTTGTTCATAATGTCACTGATATGAATATGACAGTAAATTCTGCACCAAATGACTGGCAAAGCATTTTAGAATTATTTATAATCATAATATCGTGGTCTCCTCATCTTATCATGAGCTTTCCCATGATAACGTAATAAATATCGTACCATGATGTTAATACCGTGACAATACCGTAAGTTTTAGTACTATACCCATGGTACTAAACCTTTCCATTTTCATGGAGACCAAACCAGATCAAGTTACAGGTCAGATCTGTGAAGAGGCGACTCCGCTCACACTCAGAATGCCTGTTTTTCTAGGTATTTTTGAGCTATAAAAACACGTGTGATTAAATAAATACAAGGTAGAGCTGTTTAATGTCACACTGTGGAACATTCCAGGCAGAGCAATGACATATTCATGGAAACAAGCAGGTGACAGACCCTCCCCCAGACAAGTTACACAGTGCACCTTAAATTTAAATGTCACGGGAGTGAATGAAGCAGCGACCCAGACGACTGTTGGGGCAGATGAGCAGTGCACAACAAAAGGCCAAACCAAAAGGGAGAAAGAGACTGGAGAGGTAGAAGTGAGGGGAAGGGTCAGGATTGGACACAGGAAGTTTTTGAGTTTCATCATATTGGCAGAGTTTTAAAGTTTAGTGCTAGAGGACGGCTCAGGACAGCGGTGCAAAACCTTTTTCTCCCAGTCGATGTATTGGCAACCCTTTTTCTACCTGAGATTTTAATGTCTTTTAAAAGGTACTACACTGCACAAAATGGACTGTTGTCTTCTACTTTTAGTCCAGTTATAATGTTTATGCCTCCTCACAAACATACCTGAAGTCATGTTTTGTTTCATTCACACATTTGCGTAACTATTTGTTTTCTGTTTACGTCTCGAAATGCAAAATTCACTGTTCCATCTTGTGAAGTCATAAAGCAGCAGTTTTCAAGTTAAGTTTTACCTTTAGTTCAGTAGAAATTAGCAATTTCAGGACTGAATTTATCCAAATGATTCTACTGAAAGTTTATGGAGTTGAGAAAATGTAATGATTTTAGATGCGCCTTATAGTCCGAAAAATACGGTACATTTTCTATCCAAGTCTCCAAATTGGAACAACCATAATTTTGTAAAACAATGTTTTTTGGGTTGGACCATCTTA
>KN495748.1:4392-35124 GCA_000787155.1 Scartelaos histophorus
GCTTTAATAATATTTTTCAAATCGATTTAGTCTGGCTATAAATGAAGCTGACTGCAAGACAGACAATAAGTCACGCCAAGCTCATTAGGCATCCCCTTTGTCAATGTGCATCTGCAGCACTTACTGCATTTTACTATGTCTAATACAGATGAAGAGATAATAGCTTATTAAACTCAAAGTGCACCCTGGCACCCATGGAAATTAATTTCCACTGCCCTCAATAAATTCCTGTAACATTACAGTATGCAAATGTATTTAATTGTATGGGGTTTTCCCACAGGAAACGATGACCAGGAAAAGATTTATAGGAACTCTAGCAAAGTATAGAGAGATAAGATTTAAAGAGGAATGGCCAGTAGTCACTAGGGCAGTGCAAACACATCTTCATAAAATTATATCCTTTTCTCCCAAGAGGTAAAAATACTAATTTTAACACTTTTTATAACAACAAACAGTTCAAAACAGGCATTTTGTTTCACAAGAAGAGGAAGAGATAAGATTTAAAAGGAAGTGGAAATCATTCAAAGAGCAGTTTAAACACTTCTTCACAAATTGAAAGTGAAGTACCCCAAAGAGGAATGGGAATTTTCCAGATTTGCTTTAGCTAAGTTGCTGTAACAACAAACAATTGAAGTATTTTGTACAAGGGACTCAAAGAGGCATAGTGGTCTTAACAATCAACACATTTAATGACAAATGAGTCTGTAAGTCAGTGTGTCAGTGTGTGTTCTGAGAAGCCCAAAATAGGGATTTATAACAACGACTTATGACCCAAGCAGAGTTTGATCTTCAAAAGCAATGTCAGATTATAATCCTCCTATGGCTATATGAAGTAGTAAAGTGCCTTATTTGTACACACTGTACCCAATTTTTCTCATCTTAAAATTAGAGATAGACCAATATATCGTTTGGCCATCTTGTTGGCCCAAACATATTGCCCATTGATCTCTACTTAAAATCAAAATCTCAGAATTATTCCTCACTTTAAGACATTCCAAGCATCCCAACTAACTACTACTACTCTGAGTTTATGTGATTTCCCTTCCTGTTTTGCTGGGGATAAAATTGTTTTGGAGTTAGATCCAAACAAAGCACCACTGTGCTTTGTTTGGATCTAACTCCAAAACAATTCTGAGTGTCATTCTGACACATTCTGAGTTGCTCTAATAATATCTGTACTGGAGCAAAATAAATTTTACTGGACAATAATTTCCTGGACAACCATTGGGAATGGTCACAGATCAAAGAGGGTCTGTCCTGACCCACAGCCAAGGAACAAGGTCTTAGGGGAAACTAGACACCAGAAGATGCAGACTTCCACAGAAAGGCCCTGTCCTATCCTGGGATAAAACTATACTTACAAAATAGACTTACATTTCATATTTCCCCCATTTCCGATATTTCATCCTGTTCATTATTCTCTCTTATAGCCTTCCATTTATCTGAGCTGAATCAGACTGCAGAGCTGAGGATGTGAAAGCCTCTTGTGCACTACCGGCTCTTCCTTGAGTTCACACAACCCTCTCCATTAGCAGTGTCAGTGTGCCTCTTCGCAGCAGTAGGAGCAGTAGCAGCAGTAGCAGTAGCACATATTGGTCCTTACAAAGCCACAGATGCTGAGAGGAGATGCAGAAAGATGCAGATGGGCAGTATCAGAGCATCTTGTTCTGTAGAGACGACATCACGCCCAAACAGCTCATTAAACACTATTAGGCCATCATTTAGTCAGGCTGAATCCTGAGTCCTCTCCCCTTACCCAGTGGTTAGCAAGACAGCTCAGGGGTCAGGTCTGCAGATGAGAGACACGACTCTAATGGTGTCACACTGGAGATGACGCACACTCCCATAATATGTTGACAGCAGCAAGAAACTAATTACCCAGAGAGGCCTGTGGGTTACACTGGGTTTTCAGAGCCTAACTGAAAGACGTGATTGGTTCTAAAAGAATGAGACAAACAAGACTTTGACATAAAAAATGATTAAAAGATGGTGTGGCTCAGATGCTTATTTTGACTTTGGCTTTAACTTTTTGTCCTGAGGCAAAGATTTTTGCTTGTAATCCTGCTTTTTGAAACTACAGCTTCTGTAAAAGGTGTAATTCAGATGCATTTATTTCTTTTCTTTTTTTTCTTAACCAGATGCAAATACATTATTTCAGATCATTTAAAATCAGACAGATTTTAACAACCCTTTCCACGTGGAGCGGTGTGGTCGACTTTGGACCCTCACTAAGTTGGATTTCTGCTATTTTGAAGCTGTCCTCAGCCAGTTTTCTTTTTTCTTTTCACAATGAAACAGTAGAAAAAATAATTAAAAGAAATTGAATATATAATGCTGAATCCGATGGTACTGAATGGTTATGAGAGAAATATTGTCAATACAAAAGATAATTTCATTAAAGAAGGTATCAATTCCTTGAAAATGTGATTAAAAAAAAAAAACATGTCTTCTGCCTGACACTGACGGACAAAAGGGCACTCTCCGATATCTAAAAATACAATGATTTTTTTTTTGTCCATTTTTGAGTAAACAAGAAATTCTGAGACTTGCCTTAAAAAGGTTGTCAGCTTTTTCAAACCAGGGTAAGTTAAAACTCAGAACAAAACCTCTGTGAAAGTGCTGTTTTGTCTGAGCCTTCAGAAAAAGACAGCACAAGTAAAGCAACAGTCAGCATAGATCCTCCATAACTTTGACAGACACTGCAAAGCCTTTTGTAGTCAGGCCTCTTATGATGTTACACTTTTATTTATTTATTTTCTGTCCCGACATGCAGGATGAAATGGTGCCATTTGGCTCAATGTAAAAAAGCCGTAGTCTGGAGCCTCCGAGCAGACGCTTGTATAAATCAATGGCTGCACAAAGACAGGACGCTCTAAATGGGCCTAAACACAAGATTAATACGACTCAGGGTTTTGATAAAGGTCAATTTGGTAAAAGTATGCATCAGTTTGAAGCAATTACGCATCACTATTGGACCCTATACGTAGCATTTATTTTCCTCTGTATTAGGGCAGCATGGCATAACAAAATCAAATCAGAATCACTATTTGAGCTGTCACAGTGATCAAATCACAAATGCTGCAAATATTTAGATAATAGAATGCCCTCGGCAAAGAACTAAATATCATGTTTATTTTGAAGAAAAAAAAAGTGCAGTCCATCTCTTCAAGACAATTTAATTAGTTATGATTCGGCTAGTGTTTAACTTTTGATTTGGAGTTTCTGTTGAAACTCAAATTGGTGCATTTTTCAGAAACAATTTCTAAATAAAATGGAAAGGTTTCAGTTTTTGGTAAAAATAACAAATCAATATGTTGTCTTATTTCCCTCACTGTAGCTTATTTAGGCCTGATTTTAAGCTTATGCCCTTTCCAAGACAACAGTCTTTACTAATCAAATTCACAACAAATAGCACAGATGTAGCTGGTAGACGCACAGTAAGTTTCCTTCTATAATGTATTTGCAGTACATGTATTCTCTTTTGAAATGAGGCCTGTGTCTGGGTACAGAAAAATGTTCAGTAGCTCAAATTTCCAAGTGTGACTTCTATCAAAGGGTGGAGTTTGGGTGAGACCAGGCCTGGTGAATAAAGACATTCAGCTCATTTCTTCTTTCTCGTCTCTGTAACACTTTGAAATGGCGTGGCACAGGTCATCAGTAAGTCATCAGACTCCTACTGAGAACGCAATAAGAGTCGAGTCTGTAGAGCAACCGTCCACATGTGTGTAATAATATAGGTTATACAGGTGGCCACAGTCAAATATTGTGAACGTTGTTTTGAAGAGATACATGTTTATATTAAGCATATGCATATTAATATTAAGTATGTTGTTTATAATTAAAAATGAATGTAAAACGTTTATTTTACATTATTTTCAATGTCACATTATTCTTACGTAAATATTAGTGTCTTGTTTAAGAAATTAAATCATGTATTGATACTTTGCCTCTGGCATCTTCAACAATGAGGGTGTGATGCTAACTGTAAGCATGCTCTGTCTGAGGCTTTAACAGACTTTATTTGAGCTTTGTTTTAACACAATTTGACCTTAAAGAAGTGACTTATGCTGCTTTCATGTGGTTCTCTGGAAGTCGGTGAAATGTTTTTCCAAGTTGGAAAATGCACATAAACATTCACACAAAAACAGCTTCGGTAATAACCACTTCTTTATTAATCGATGCAACGATATTTGATCAAATTATTTGATACTGGTCTCAAGATTTGATCCATTTGTCGATATGTACGTGTCCCTACATGTGGTGTTATCATTTATTTCAGGAAGTGTGGCGTCCTTCTCAGATGCAATAAGAAAACAGCTCCATACGGACTTACAGCTGAAATATTCTAACAGAGGTGGATTTATTTTTCAGTTCCTTTTTATTTTGCATTGATAAACCCCGGAATGACAAAGATATCGACTTGGAAATATTTTAGAATCACTTTTGGCTTCATATCGGCTTTAATCAAATGTGCTCGTATACATGCAACAGGTGACTCACATTTACGTGATCTTTTTCTTTTGACTGTTTCATAGGTTTTAGACCGAAAACAGTCTGTGGTATTCCTATGTAATGTAACATAGATTTAGTGTTGAGAAAGCGGATGGGAGAGCGCTGTGTGTCTGTAAAAAGAGCAGTGTGGGAGGAGCTACTGTGTGTCTCTGTTGGAGGGGGCAGAGCAGTGCAGAGAAAGAAAACTTCAAATCATCATCAGAGAAGGAAAAGTCTGATAGTGTAACTCACCACTCAAATAGTAAAACAGCCGGAGAGAGCACTTCTTATTTTTATTCACTTTTCTGAATTCTGAGCTGTAAATTATTGAACCAAATGAACTAAAACACTTCACATATAAACTCCAACTTTACAATAGTTGTACTGTAATGTATTCTATGTAATGTGTGTCATATTTCATTAACATGTTATTATATTACACTCATTAGCAGAAACAATTACAGGAGATGTTTTTTGCTTCTTAAAATGTATCAAATCGATATTGACGCGTATATAAAGATACGTATCGAACATCATAACATAACTATTCTTTAAACATCTTCAGATCTGCCTCAGCTCCACACTTGACGTCACCTCTGTGCACATCATAGACTGAACGGTGCATTACTCTAACGTCACACTGAGGGGTTTACAGTCAGATTTGCATATCATAAGATGAACAGCCAACAGATCAGCACAAGAAAGACCTGTTAAACATTCATTAATTAGCGATGCAAGTGGCGATCCTGCACTGATTGAGGCCCCGAGAGAGACCCTGAACGGAAAATGGAAACGGACTCACAACCGCACCATCACAATAGCACAGGGCAAACAGCTGTCTCTTTTACACAGCAGAGTCTGACAAAACTGCACATTTATCAAACACACTTCCATCAGAACATTACAAGCATGTGCACACCACATGACAGTGCTTATGCACATGTAACACCAGACGACTGTAATTTTAGCAATCTGTAAACTCCAAACGCATGTGTCACACGACTGTAGTCATCAGTCTGTCCCATCACAAAGAGACAAATAACGATGTATAGCCATTAAAACCTTTTGTATGCTCTGTATGTGTGTTGAAAACAGTGAGTATTTTCTCATTCGTCAGCACTAAACCAATGAGAAGTCAAGAAAACCTTTGGAGCCACCTCACGCTGCTTCTGATTGGTCACATTTACAGTCGATCTGGTTTAGCCAATCACTGTCTAAAATCCCTCGTCTTGCTGGTGTTTACTAATCAAAACAAAAGGAACAAACTTTGCTGCTTCTTTGAATGAGACAAGTTCAGAGAGTCTGATCTGTTATTGGCATTACTGTAAAAGAAAGTGTGATTAGTTAAATTACTCATTACTGGCAATAGTAACACTGTTATACTTAAACAGTGTTATTCCCAACACCCTTGTTACACGGCAAACCATTAAACCATCATCAAATGTTAAAATATGCATGACCACGCCAACAGTAAGATTCTTTGTCCACTGAAAACAATCTAGTCAGGAGCAGGTACAATCCACAGTGACTCTTTGATTTTCCAATAGAGTGCGGTTGTATGCATATTCCAACCATATTCATATCTTTCATAAAAGTGTCCGAGCCCGAAGGCCTGGACCTCTGCTGAAAGGATTAAGTTCAAAGGCAGGCCAGAAAATGACTGATTCAAAGTCTTCATCCATGCACCGGCCTCCTCTGTCCCACAGGCGCGAGCAGAGCCCCCACCCCCTGTGTGGAACCTTTGCTTTAGTCACATTCAAACTTTCCCTGTTACAGTGTAGGATACTGGTGAGACGTGCCTTATATAAACTTAACTCTTTCTATGCCCCATTACCTAAAGTAATTTCATGGGCCAACTCCAAAAAAAAAAGCGTTATAAAATTCCATAAAGTGTTCACTTCCAGCGGTGCTGTTGAGTCATGCTGTTTTTGACAATGCATCTATTCCAAAGTACTGATCTCCCTAATTTTGGAATAAATCTTTAAAAAGGAAAGGTTTTGAAATTTATCATCTCTGCAAATTTAATTTTCCCTCCACAGTGGGGATGTATGGGCTCTCGTACAAGCCTCAGTCTGCCTGACTTTTTCAATTATAACATTTAAAGTTCCAGATCAATTCTGTCAGCTTTTCCCCTGCTTTTTCTGTTGCATGGATTATCTTTGTTGCATGGAGTATTTCCATAGTGACACAAAAATATAACCCTGTGCAGCAAGAAGAATTCTCGCGATATTTGTGAGTTCACAAACTTACACGATCCTCTCACAGTCCTGCTGGTGCAACAGGGGCCAGTGGGGCAAGGACTGGACCAATCACTGTGCAGCATTGTGGTTTGGGAGGAAGCCAAGTCTGAGTGAATGTGAATGAAGCCCACAGCCAACAAGAAAGTTCTGACATTTCCAATCTCTGACAGAGAACAAGGAGATGAAACAAAGCTATTAGAATAGCCCCAGCCACTTCCTCGCTAAAGTCTTACAAAAGAACAAAAAACGGAGAGAAAGCCTCTACCTGTTCACTAAATGCGAGGTTTATAACAAAAATGAAAGAGATGAGTGAGACACTAAAACAGAAAACATCTCTATTTACATGCACCATGGAAAACAAAAGGCTTTTTTATCATCAGTCTATTTCACACAGAGAGGAGGCGACTACAGATGAGCCCCCCTAAGAGAAATAAAAGAAAGGTTTTTGCAGAATGTAAGTTAATAAAAACTCCTAATAAAAGCGTTTTGTTTGTGAGGAATGTCTAAAGCTTCTCTGATAAACAAGGCGCTTAAAACTTACAGGGCACCACAGCTCAATAAAGAGGTGAGAACAGTAGTTAGAGTAGTAGAATATACGGCATTAATCTGATTTGCAGTGATCTCCAAATTGCAGGTGCATGTGTATGGATGTTTAATGCCACACTGGAACATTCCTGGCAGAGAAATTATATCTGGATGTTCAACTCTGTAAAGGAAATGATAATGAGATGTAACTGTCAGCATAGTTTCACAGTGAATTAAGCATCAGGTCATTCAAATCCACTGTGCTCCGTAGCTGAGGCCAAGCAGCAGTCGAGAGAAAAACACAAATCTATAATCTCCTTAGTGTTTCTTTTTTTTTATTACTGACACATTGTGCAAATAATAAAATCATTGTATGACAACTGCTGCTCATTAAACAATGATAATGATTTTTTAATCTCGATTTGACTTTCTCCATAATCCAAAATTACACTGAACAAACCGAGCAGACACGGCCCGACTGAGAAAATATGTTGTTTCACAGTAATTACTTCCACTGAATTATAAAACCAGATAATTAATAGTTTTATGAGTGTCCACACAGTAATGAAATGATGGATTAGATGAACTCACTCTGGGCCTCGACTCAAAACAAATAAATGCTTACAGATTTTAAACAAAAACAAATAAATTAGCTTTCCGAGAAACTTTAACATAGTTTTAGCCGTATTGTATGACTAAAAGTTGGTCAGGTCTGCAATTTAAAGTAAAAAAAAAAAAAGTAGTCGTAAAAATGAACTTACTGTACTGTAAAATACCAAATAATCACATTCTGTTCAAATTGGGGCTACATGATAAATCACAAAAGTATAAATGAAATAAACTTAATACATCACAATAACACTTTCTCCATCTGACAAAAATGCATTGAAATAATTATTAGCGTAATAATTATTTTAGCAGTCCTGGGTTTGTCTCTAAACTTTTGGTTTCACCCAAATTAGTGAAAATTAAAAAGTGAGCATGGGAAGTGCTTCTGGCTCCATTCGCTCCAGTTCACTTTCTACTGAAAAATGTCTCTCCGTAACTTGTCATTTTGGTCTTAAAATGTTCTTATTAACTCGCTGTGTGTTTTTATTTCACTATTTTGTCGATACTCGCTGTTGGGATTCCAAATGTGACTCCGATTATTGAGTTAAGTGTATTAAAATATTGCAATAATATATCTGTAGCAATTCTTAACAGACGTATTTCCAAATTAAATCATTCACCCTTAATTCAAAATAAATGGAGCAGGGATTGAACTACAGAAAATATCAAAAAGTATCAAGCACAGGAGTATAAGTGGGAGAGGTGTACTCTATATAATCTTCATTTACACCTTTTGTGTGATAGAAATACGACGCCATAAACTCCTCCAATTCCAGCGCGCTCACATCAAGAACCATTTAACAGTAGGTCTAATTAAACTGCGCCGCTGCAAAATGTCCTCTCAATAAAAACTCAAGAGTCAAAAAGATAAAAAGTGGCAATTAGTAGATGAAACATGTCATCTACATGTTGTCCACATTTCTTCATTAAGTTTATATTTGATATGTCAGAGAGTTTATGGAGCTTCACAGACCTTCAGAGACCTTGGATGGAGGCTCAAGAGGACGTCATTAACAGTACAGTCATGAGCAGTGAATGCGACAGATCCTCATATAAAGATACTTGAGTTATGGCGGCTGTGTCTCTAAACTTAATCATAAACTCATCTGAACAGCCGAGAGCCAAAGACACTGAGAACATATGTGGAGTATTTTAAATCCATGTACAAATATGCAAGACCGCAACAAGATTTGGTGAGGGTAACGGCAAATATTAAGTAACACCAATAAGATAAATAATAAAAAGTACATTATTTATGTTGTATGGGTACTTGTATGTGTAACATGGAGCGGCCGGTCATTTGCTTGTTACTGCACTGTGTAGAATGTTCCTTAGTATAGTGTCAAAATTATTTAGAAATTTTTTATTTTTTTTTTTCAAATATGCATTAAACATTATGACGTGTCACTTGGCTTGGTGGCATTACCTTTTTGTCTGCATATAGAGAAATGTTTTTTATCTATGTATTTGTTTATTTAAAAAGGGACAATGCACATTGATAAACACCAGTAAAAGATAAAATACAAGTGTAAATGTACCAAAGTTAGTGTACAGTTAATTTACATTCGTAGTCCCTTGACATTTAGGACAAGACAAACACAACAGTTACATTCACACAGGGTCAAACGTGCAGATGTGGTTAAAGTGCATAACATAATTCTAAAGTGCTTTAGTTTTCAAATAAGTTAATTTAGTTTAAAACCAGTTCATATTTACATGTGTTGGTCGTCTCCTGTCGCTCAGAAGTGACCAACACACTGGAGTTTACAGTGTCCAAAAACATACACACATATTTACATATTTACATGGCAGTAACAGTAAAAATGGTGACATGATACGATAGATTGCAGGATAAATGTATGTGGTGCATGCCTACATAAGTATATGTATGTATATATGTATGCATATATGTATGCATGCACAGTAAAATGTGAGTGTGTTCAGACAGTCATGGTACATGCCACATACATATATGTGTCATATATAACATGAGGTCTGAACAGCTCTAATGGGAGCAGTGATTAGATTTGAGCCATTTTTTTAAGGTGAGTTTTAAAGGTGTTATATGAAGGAGATTGTTTAATGCCACAATGTGAAATATACAGCACAAAGCAATCACCATATAACAAAGAAGGTGGCTTAAAAAACTGAACTACACTTAAAATAAGAGACATTTGGTTAATCTTGATAAGTGACACTTTCAACAAAAATAACCACTTTTCTCTTCCCAGACACTTTGAAGAAATAATAAGTCTATTGATAAGTAGCACGTGTCTAAAACTATTATCAGGCTTAAGAGCACATAATTACGTTAACCACCTCCGCTAGTGTTTCTATCGATTATCTTTTCATTTCAAAACCATCTGACAGCGTTTTCCAAAGCACAGTTTGATTTCACCTGCTCTCTTTGTGCACTATGGCTTCACTGTTGTTTTAAAACACATCTAATTAATTATTCAAGGGTATTATTTTCTACATTGACTCTATTTCCTGCATCAGCGATAACAGTAATGGCTCCCGGAGGATTCAAGAGTGCCACAATTTCACCTTGCCTGCTTTTTACCACACCGCCTTCATAACAGCGTTGTAAACAAATGTAACGTGGACACACACACGCGCACGCACGCACGCACACACACACACACGCGCACGCACGCACGCGCACACACACAAACACACACACACACGCAAATCAATGGCTGGGGCTTGGAGCATTTAACACAGCACAATGCTAAGTGAATGTCTGGTCGGGCCAAGTGCAGAATAAGTATGGTTCAACTTTATGACACAATAGGCTTGGTTTGGTCTGAATAAGGGACATTTTTAGCGGTGAAAAGATTCGACACTGTTGAATGAGAAAGTTAAGTGTATATTTTACAACTATTGGCAGTGTCAGTTGTATGATATAAAATCAATATGTCTTTAAAAGGTGCACTATGTAATTTTTTTTCTGTTGGTCGGCAATCTGCTTGTTTCCATGGAGATGTTATTGGTTTGGAACATGCAGCATTAAACTTGCATTCAGTATTTATTGGTTTTTATGGCTGAAAAATACCTTGAAAAACACGCATTCTCACTGTGAGGAGGGTCACTTCGTCTCCTCATTCGCTTCAAATTGCAACAGCTGCACTTCTGCACGGATCAGTTAAAACAAAATAATCCAATCAACAGCCTGATCAATGCGGACAATTAGATAATCTTCAGCTGAACCTGCCTGACACCAACTTTAGGACTAAACAGTTTAAAGTCTCATCAATCAATGGAGAATATTTCAGCCTCTTTGTCATTTCACAAATATGTCTGTGCATTTCTATTACCTGTCTCAAATATGACAGGCGTGATTGATGGCTATTGTAGAATCATATACTGACAAAAATGTATGCGCAAACTTTTAGAGACAAGACAAATTCTGGTGAAGTGTAGAATTTGAATTATTGGATCATAAACTTGTTACTGCTGAAGTTTGTTACTGAAGTATATAGACAGCTTTAATAGCATTCATTTCTAGTTATCCGTGCATTTGTCCATGTGTTTAGTTAATTAATACTCTGCAGCTGATGTCATCAACATTCCCTGGGGGTGTGATGCTAACTGTAGGCACTGCTCTGTCTGAGGCTTTAATCTCATCTTTATTTTGACACAGAAACCAGAAAGAGTTGGAACTACAACAGGTCATATGATTTTTGCTCTTAAACAAGTCTCTCACACATTAAATTACAGTCACCTAGCATTAGTCACAGTTTCATTCTCACATTTTTTAATGGAACAAAAAAAAATTAATCAAACAGGACCATGAACACGGCTCCTGAAAACATGTTGCTTTTTTCAGACTTAATGAGTGAGTCTTAAATCTTTTTTTGACAGTATTTGGTAATTGCTGAACACTACACCTTACAGACTGACCTGTTAAATATCAATACATGCAGAGAATTGGTGCGTGCTATGGTATAATAGTTGTTTATATGTGCCTCTATATTAAGACTTTTCCAATGAATTGAGAAAAAATATTTATAAACGCTACAGATTAGCCATAAATATCCTTATATGGATAACAGTTACATTAAAATACCAAGTAATTGCCCTAATGCAGCTCATAATTCTCCTAACAATGGTGTAAGCTACTTGTTTTTTTTTTTATTGTTATCGGCATTGCAAAAGCTAAGACATCATTATTCAGTGTACACAAAATGTTATAGGAGTTATATTGCAAAATGGGAAATATTATTATTTTGGAGATATGCAAAATGAGATCAATTTAACCTATATAAATATGGAAAAAAAGACTCTAACTTCCAAAAAAATGATATAAAGTGGTATTTCTGAACTTAATTTGGTCAATTTTTGTACAATACAAAAACATCAGATATTATTTTTTGTCAATATTATATTTAAAAGTAGCATTTAATAGACGCACAAAAGGAAGTCTGGAGGAAGTTCTTTTCATCAGAATGGGATGCATGAGCTGTGATATGCAATTGGAGGTGAGCAAAGGGCAGCGAGGTAGAAAAATGAAGTGGTATGAGAGCGAGATATATCAGAAATTACTTTACACAAAAGAACAAAGGAGTCCATTAATAAACCTGCTGTGCCGACTCTTCATTCAAACAGACAACTTTATGGAAACTGTGATGAAAGAGGCCACCGCCACTGAAGCCTTTCACACAGTGTTGCTCTGATGTATCAATTCTCATTTGCATCACAAGAGCTCGGAAATATTCTCTGTTCAGTTTGTGCACATTTGACCTATTGGAAAATCTGACAAAGTGCTTTACGGCTACATGGCTTTTCCATTATTCACGTGGTAACAAAAACAATATTACTCATTTTAATCATGAGATGCAGTCGTTTCTAATTATCAAAGATCAGCGTGGGTATTTTTAATTGAGAAGTTTACAGTCAGTTCCCTGTGGTTTGGGGTTTAGACTTTGGAGGAAGAAAATTTACCACTTGTTACCACTTGTTAAATGGCAATAAAAGTCTGTGTTATTTATGTCCACAAAATTAATATTGATTTTTTTTTAAATGTTGCTTTAATAAGACAAAAATAAAATGTAAAATAGTTCAATTGGTTCATTCAAAACAGCAGAATTGAGTTAAAAGTTCAAAGGTTTGCATATATAGAGGTCCAGACAATAAAACACAAAATTATATTAACAAATACAAACAACCACATGACATCTTAATTAATGTTATCTACTAAAACCAGATCTAGGTGTATTATCCATAACTTATCTAGTTTATCGATGTGAAGTCTTGACAGTGACGGACTGAACTACAACTCGGCAACTATGTATGACCATAAAAAACACCGGCAACGGAATAAAGGTTCCAGGCGGCGAATTTGAGCAATATAATTTAATGAATACAATAGATCATAGCAATTAATTCTCCTCCCCTGACCACCCACACACACACACACACACACACACACACACACACACAAGAGTGAGGGGGGCACCACCAGATGTAAGTAAAAGCACCTCTAATGCTTTTCCCTGCAGCTTATTTACAAAGAGGCACAAAGTCATCCAAATACAACAGCCCTGCTCTAACTCCAGCTGCAGCACTAGGGGTCACACTGTCACGCAGGGGGCCCACAGAACAGTCACAGTGCCCTCTACTGGACACACACCAAACATGCACAAAAGGAGTCATTTGTCCAACTGTAAAAAAGTGTGAGGTGACGTCCTACCTGAAAGCTTCATGTTTACTCTGAGATGTGTGTGAACTGATGGTCCACACGTCTTCAAGGCTTTCTACAAAAAAACAAAACAATAACTATCTAAATGTATTAGTCATTTCATATCAAGTGTCAAAATTCTATCTTTAAACAGGAAAAGTGAGAGAAGCTTCTTAGAATAAAAAACCTATCCTGCAAAAAGTTGTGTTAATATATTTCCCAATGTACATAGATTAAAAGATTCCAAATTATTCAATCTTGTTATACAAAATAAAGAGTAACATTTTTCCTCAAATAATGAAAACTGTTGTTTAATAGAGCAGATTTCAATCAGCTGTCAATATTACCCACTTTGACCAACACTATTAACTTGGTAGTTGTTCAATCAAACAAAATGGTAATTAGCCTGTTTAAATCGGAGGTATCTTTTGGTCACTAAACATCAAGATAAGATTTCATTTATACTGGATTAGATGAACAGTTCTGTTTATTCCTCTTGCTTGCTTTAATTTAAGAGCCCTAATTAAACATCAATAAACATTTTAGTTCTGCCTGCACTCGTCTTTAATATTTCACTCCCTGGACAAAGTCAATCAGGAAAATCTTCTTTCCTGCCAATTATCAAGTGATGAGGGCAGATCCAGTAACGCAGCAACAAAATCAAGCCACAAACAACCAGCTGGGTTAAAAGGCTAAAATTATACCAGAGCTGAGAACAAAGTAAGTGTCAATACAGGAAACTCGCAGTTGGACATTAGTTTTCTAGCTACTATGGAAACTTAAATGATAGAGAGTGTGTGAGTGGTCGGAGGGGCTGGGCAGATTGGCACCACTGAGTGTGTAGTGAATGAAAAATGAACTGTAAAGTGCAATGATTAATGAAATAAAATATGTCACCTGCTTGTCTTCATGGACAGTGGTATGTTAAATGTGTTAAATGTCATAATGAGAAATATTCCAGGTAAAGAAAAACAATGGAGACAATGTGGCGGATGTTAAAAACAACAGAAACTCTAAAGTTACCTCCAAAGCTGTTAGTCTTGTGTGTAAGTAAACACTGATCAGACAGGCAAGACAGTACAGACAGCAGCAGCAGCCCTGGGAAGCAGTGATGTGTTAGTGAACATAACTACAGTTTGACATGACATCAATACACATAAGTCTATCCCAATGCAAACTGTCTGACAGCTGCAGCCAACACAGCAAAAGTGCTCCCCTCAGGGTAGGCTGCTCTGAATTAACTCCAATCTTCTATGTATAAAATGTGTACAATTATGATCATATGGAAATGATGAAAATATGCACACTGCCTTTTTCCATGAGGGTGACAAGCCTGTGCTATGAAAGGGAACAGTGTCAAGCCTGTGCTATGTGTGCTATGAAAGAGACAGTGTCAGCTGTACAGGATTCTTGGCATTGTCTTGATAATGTTAGCAGATAATATGTTAACATTGCATCAGAATGTAAATGTCTTTGTTGAGTTCGAGCCCAATATAAATCATGAAATCACTATAGAAATAAATACATGAGGGCGTAAATATCACATTTATAAATAAGACTAGAAATTGTAGTTTTTAATCAGTTCTTTTTATTGTGAATTTCAGTTCTAATGATGCATTAGTCTTATGTAGTGCTTTTCCAAAGGCTCAAAGTTGCTTTACAATTTTGTGCATTGTTCATTTACTCCACACTCTGTTTAGGTGAGCCAACGCTGCCCTGGGGTGGACTGATTGAAGTGAGGCTGCCAATCTGCACCATCGGCCCTCCGAACACCAGCAGCACTCTACTATACAACACTTTCATAATAGCCAATGTTGGAGAAGTGTCTAATCTAAGGCGACAACAGCGTTTTTGCCACTGGAGCCCACTGTGGTGCCTAGTATTCCCATTGCTCTCCAATCTGAGAACCAACCAGGCCCAGCTCTGCTTAACTTCTCAGAAGTGACTCAGTTTTCTATATATAAAATTTGTAAAATTATGATCTTATGGAAATGATGAAAATGTGCAGTCTTTTTCCATGAAAGTGGCAAACTTGTATTATGAAACAGCACAGCATCCTGCCCACACACTATAGCATTTGCTAGGCAGGAGTGAGGGTGCCCATGTCTAATAAATGTTGCAGATACATTTGGACCATCTACCTGCTGCATAAGTCAAGGAGCTTTCACATTATGGAGGTATCATGGCTCTGCGTGGCTGTTGGCCCCTCTACTCTTCACCGCCTGTCAAAGCCGTTGGTCCTTTTGTATAGCAGCCTATGAGCTTGTCCAGAGACTGTGGGTAGGAGTGGTTGGCAACACTTCTGTCTGTAATGTTGTGCTATTCAGGGGTTTTAGACAAATCATTTGTGAGGACCCACAGAGGACTTTTCCCCATTCATAAGATATAACATTTAGATTTGGATTGTTTAAGTGCTATGACCACGGAGGACAGTTGCCATAGCTTGAAACCTACGAATAGACTATTTATAGCTATGGAGGTTCTGTCTTCTTGGATCTGTGTCAAATGGCAAAAAATAGGGACTTGGTTGTAATAGTGAAAACAAATCAATGCAACCAATTTCCAATTTAAGTAGGCCTACAAGCAAGTATTTTTCAGGACACATTTTGGGGCAAATAATTGGCAATAATAACACAGCTAAAACAAGTGTTGTTGATGCTAAATACAAAACCAATGGTCCCACTTGCCTAAAACAGGCAACAGATCAAGGCTACTTTACACTTCTGCCAATTCACCAAAACAAGGTGTATATGGCACACCTTTAATAGCCTAGCTGGCTAGGTTGCTCATTGCACACAAACTATTATAGTGATACAATAGAGGCACAAAATACATGAAAAAGCAACAATAATATGCCTTATTTTCGCAGATACTTTACCAATCGGAATACAGGTGATTTCTGCAGCTTCACAGTCCACACATAGGACGCATACATGACCATATACCATCGATTCCGGACTAATGAGCGCACCTGAATATAAGCCACTTCAACAAAATTTCGACAAAATTTAAAAATTGTACATATATAAGCCGCACCTGAATATAAGCCGCAAGCGTCCACATCTTCAAGAACGTTTTCAAGTTCGGACCGTCTGCTTTTATTGCTTTTGTGTGACGGAGCAGGTCAGTCCCTGAGAGCGCGGTGCCCGGGGAGAGCACGTGGAGACGTGCGCCGTCTTAGTATCAGCGGCGCTCCTTGGCATTACCAAATGCACATTAAACTATGTTTTCCATAACTTTTTCAACCTGTTCTGCCGTGACTAGGGGTGCACACTTGGAAGCGGCAGTGGTGCCATCTAAATCCCCCAAAAATCAGTCATTTACTCACCCTCGCACTGCCGCCTTCTTCCTCTTCCTGTGGTGAGATCTGACAAACCCGGACACATACGCGCCGGGAGCCTAAATCCTCCCGGTGCGCAGGTTCCGGGAGTCACGTGAGCCACGAGTCATGTACATAGACAATTGTTTGCATTTTATGTTTATTTGTACAGTTTTGTTTGGTATAGGCCACTTCAGGATGTTGGAAGGAAGCAGTTCCCTCCCTGTAACTGCCCCTGAAATATTGTTCATTAGTAGGAATGATGTAAATGAGGTTTCAGGTGGGGTTACGTAATGTGGGAGGGGCAAGAGGGTATAAAGGTGCAGCTCTGCGGCTCATTTGGGAGTCTCGTCGTGTCGTGTCGCGTCGTAGTCACGATGCAGGTAACGCTCGCTGAGAAAGCGAAGAGCGAGTAAGAGACAGAACGAGCCCTGACTAAAGACTTAAAGGGGAAGTCTACCTGTTGTTCTTTACCAGTTTGCCGGTAAATTGACTTTTAAAAATTACTGTAAATATTTTTGCACCTTTTTGCTCTGTGGGAGAGTCCAATAAAATACACCAAAAACGCCTTTCCTGACTGAGCCTGAGTTTCATTGGAGAACTCCGCTATATATGAAAGGGTTTGGCGTCTTTTTCCATGGAGTTAGTTTGTCAGGCTGCTGACGCCTCCGTCTCACCATCGACTCACTGATGCTGCGTTTACAGCAGCAGTTCTACGTCCTTCTACGTCCTTCAGATCAGTCAAGCTGCATCATCTGCGTTTCTTCATGTGTTTTCCATGAGGAGGGTGTGTGCATGAAGTGGAAAATAACTGTTTAATGCACAATCAAACGAGCATCTTCCTCTGCACATCCCCCCGTCTCTCCCCGAGCTCTTCTGCGCATGTCTCCTGCACAATGAGCCGTTAGGTATGAGTGAATGTCCGGCTACTGAAGTTTGATACGTTTCTTCTCCTCATTTACACCTCATCTGCATCTGTTTTAGTGTTGACATCGCTAGTTAATGCTGCAACTTCACTTTAACCATAGATCCGCAAACAAATAATTCGTCCATATATTAGTCACTCTGCTGTATAAGCCGCAGGGTTCAAAGTGCTAGAGAAAAATAGTGGCTTATAGTCCGTAATTTACTGTATACAGTCAATTGTCCACATGGAACAATTGTTAACGTAAAAAGCACGTGACATTATGTGTTCCAAAGGATCTCCATGAAAAAATATGAAAAGGAGCACTAATCATTTTCCAACATGGACTTTCAAAGACACTTTTCTGGGCTGTTGGTGTGTTGACCGCAGTCCAGAACAATAACACTTTCCACTTTCTGCACAACATTAATTGCTCCAAATAACCTTCTTCTCGTGCTAAGGGTTTTGGAGAGACTTGTGTATTAAAGTTCACTGTGCTGAAAAGTGGAACTAAGACACTTCTCATTTTGAAAATTGGACTTTGGGTTTAAAGGGGAAGACTAAACAAAAGTAAAAAAATATATATATAATAATGATTAAATAACATAAAAACAGTTGGCGTAACAATCTGACTGCTCAAGAGGTAAGAAGCATTGGTCATGGTGGAGAACTTTCTTTATTAAAATGGTAGGCCTATAGATTTAGTTAAAAAAGTTCTGGTGTTGGTGGGGAATCAGCTTAGACTCATTATGTATTTCCAGCTATAATTGTAACTCTAAAATGTGATATTGTGACATCTCTCGCAGTAATTATTTGAAAATCTCTGTTTCTTCTTTTATATTCTTCCACAGGCTACAGATTCACACTGAATTGGCTGTCACATTGGTGCCAAGAAAAACACTCAGGCAATTTTCATGTTCCAGTAAAAATTGCATTCCCTTTATCAAAGTAAAAAAAAAGGAAAAACAAAAAAATACCACTTTTGGCTTATCATGAGCTTTTAAAACACTCAGGGTATAGTGGGACGAGTCAAGCACGATGATCTTTTTGAATAGCACAGTTAGTAAAGCATTAGCATTCAGAGGTGATGTATGACAGGAGATGCTATTTTTTCCAGTGTGTCTGAATTGCAGCCGTGTGAGGTGTCACTTTGTGTTTGACAGCTCATTTGTCAGGGCTTTAGGCGTCCGCTTGGCATCATCTTTTCACTCTAGCAACGCGTCGAGCCAACGCCAAACTAAGACAAGTGCTCTCAGATGGAACAGCCCTGGACCTCTGCCCGCGCACTCCAAATCTGGACTCCATAAATAGCCTGCGCATACATACACTACTTTACATAGACTACTTTACTTTGGCAATGCAAGTACTGAGCCTTCTGCTATTTTGGTTTCACAAGGAAACAACATAAACTATTAGGAGGGATTTGACAAGTTTTTGTGCCTTTCCTAAAGTCATTTGCCACACTGAAGAGGATGGAGCCTATAGATATGAAATGTCTGGCATAAGGACACAACAACAGAACCTCATGGTATTGATCATGTACCAGACTCTTTACGTAAAGGAAACCGTATTCAAAAACTTAAACAATGTGAAACTTTCTGGATTTATAAATTACAGGCAACTAAATATCCTGGGCTCAATGAAGATATGGACTTCTCTGTGTTTTTATAACTGATTGTCTATTGCAGACTTTTATAACTGAGTTGTATGTATTTTTTCTGTATTTTTGTGTACATTTGAGTGTTCATAGATTGTATATATCCTTCACATGGTTGTAACACTGCCCTCTGGTGGAGTGTCTCAGGTAGTGTCCACAGGTGAGTCTCCACACCTTCTCTTCCAGGTGGAGCCGCCCTATTGGTGGGTTTCTTGTATTTAACTCACATAAACGTTTAACTCACTATTCTGTTTGTCCCTGAGGAAAGCCATAGGCTAAAACGCGTCGGGACTTTTTAAGTTGTCCATTTTGACATGCCGTAAATTAATACAAATAATTAATACATTTTATTTCAACCGGTGAGTGCCTTGGATTTTTTGCATCTTTAAACAGACCCTCAGTCCTTCCTGTTACAGTGGGAAAAAGGTGCGGCACTGTGTAACTTTTCTGGTGGGTCAACCAACTTGTCTTCATGGAAATGTACCTGCAGGCTAATAGCTTTACCTACAATGTGTATAGTATATCTCTCTTGATGCAGGTGAAAAGCAAAGCAAAGCAGTAAGTTCTTCATGGAGAAAAGCATTTAGCACACCTTAGCCAGAAAAGTTATATAGTGCACTTTTAACTCCAGCAAGACTCTGCCCTGACGTGATTCTTGCACGAGCCTACTTGTGATTGTCAGTTTGAACGATTATCAGTGTAAGAGCCCATGGAAAAAGAAAAGTGCTATGGAAACTGACCATTTCTTTTACAAATTTTCAACTACATAAAATTACATGAAATATTTATCAGCCAAATGTTGGAAAAATGTTGTCTGTGCTGGAGAAGGTGTATGAGAATCCCTCAGCTCATATTCCTCTGAGACGGCACTAAATTAACTTGAATGTGAAAATTTACAAACTGCTAGTGTCTTTATTTCCCTTTCGTGCCTGTAGTGTTGCAGCTCAGTGCCCTCTGCTCAGCTCATAACAGTGGGATGTGCCTCATCAGAAGAAGCTGGGACAGTAATGCATACACTCACCAGAGACCTCCTAAGGCTAATAGAACGACTCTGGCTTTCCTCATGCTCCATTTACACAGGACTGGACCCAGAGCTCTGAGTAAATGCAACAAATCAGGAAGCGTCTGGGGAGTGGGAGGTGGTGGACGTTCAGTCTGGTAAACACAACTGTACTTCACAAGAACCTAATATAAATGTTTATGCGTCATAATAACCACATCTAATGCATTTTTACTTTATCTTCCTATTTGAAATATACAACCCTCACAGATGACAAATATCCACACTTGGTTTATTAAGAGAGTAAATGACACTTTAGGAATCCGAGATCTCAGTAGGAGTACATATGTGTACAGGGGTAGGTAGTACGCCATCACATTTACACAACGCAAGTACATTTTCATTTTTCAGATGCTATAAATTTACTTTGACTAAGAGTGTGAAAAATCCCTCAGTCTTCCAGGTAGAATCCGTGGCAAAAGGAAAATCAATTTGTCAACTGGACAAAAGTTATTTGGTCGAATACGTTTCTCAGCTCATCCGAGGTGCTTCTTCAGTTCTGGTCAGAATGCTGGAAAAACACAGCCTTATATCTGCTGCAGGGAGGAGCTAAATACAATGTAATTACATAGAAACTTGTATTATTATGCTAATTACGTCCCCACACTTATGACTAGTACAATAGGCTGAGCTAATAAACAGAAACAGTAAACAAACATTGAGCTAATACAGAAACAGTAAACAAACATGTGTTCGTTTCTATGTAATTACATTGTGTTTAGGGCCTCCCTGCAGCAGATATAAGACTGTGTTTTTACAGCATTCTGACCAGAACTGAAGAAGCAGCTTGGACGAGCTGCGAAACGTATTCAACCAAATAACTTTTGTCCAGTTGACACATTTATTTTCCTTTTGCCATGTTATTGACTAAGAGTTTTATTAAGATTAAGGTACACTTTCCCCATGTCCTCTGAGTTTGACCTGTCCTTCATGGTTATTGAGCCCTGGAGAAAGTATGAAAAATCTGCACAGAAAGGCCCAGGCAACCCAAGAATCAAATCTGTAACCTTCTCACTGGCAGCCACTGTGTCACCAATCAGCAGTCATCCTCGATTAATCCCAATTGAAAGGACAGAGTTAAAGTTTTGAACATTAGACCATGTTCCAACATAGTCTTGACGCTTTGAGACTGAATTATTTCCCTGTGCATTGCACTGAAATGATTTGTTGGCTAGACATTTACCCCCAGGCATTATCTCTCAAGACATTTTACATTGTCTGTGTGTTGCTATGATCACATTTAAATAAAAAAAAAGAAAAAACACTTAAATTGTGAAATGATGAATTGTCTCTACATAACAAAAACAGTAGCCTCAGGAGTAAAAACACTGAACACACTGAGTGCATATCTCCTTTAGTGAACTTTCAGAGTCAAGAACTGTATGGACGTTTTTATTTAATCAAGTTGTACACATTTCATTCCTATCTCAATTTAAATACAGTACAAAGAACTGTATATAAAAATGTAATTAAAATTTAAATAATGGCTTCAAAATCAGCAATGAAAAGCGCAGCTAAATCAATGCAAAAACGAAATTATAGTTGTGAATGAAAAGTGTTCATTAACTTGTTTTTCTAACATTGCGTGAAGGACAGACTGTGAAGAGACTTGATTAAAATATATTATGCTGTACTTTGGTATCACAATTTACATCAGTCTTAATAGACACTTGTGCAGGCAGTAATTGGAGCAAAAGTGTTGGAAGTGATCAGGAGCGCTTGAGGGCTTAATAAGTAAATGTTAATGTGCTGGAAGACTAAATTAAAAACACTCCCTCCAGTGATTGCAAACCAACAATTTCTGTGAGTGGAGTTGTACAGTAGAAGTGCAGACTCCCCACAGGGTTCCAGTTTGAAAAAGACAACATCTCTTGATTGCAATGTACATATGCAAATCTTTAACGTGCTGATTTATACTGGCGCAAGTAACAATAGAGTCGTACGGTAACAAAAGTTTTAATCAAAAGCCACACAAATAATTGTCACTTCAGATTCACCATGCAGTCAATCTTTTATTCTCTTAATTATTCTTCTAATGGCAAAGTTCATAATCAGACCCAGGGTGCCTTTGGAAAACAGAGGTCATTAATAAATTAACTTCACAGTACAGCTAACCAAATATATTACTAATTTAACAACAATTTTGGCCAAATATAATAAAAACACCATGTCCAGTGATCTGACCTCTGCAAGGTCAAGAGAATAACAGATTACACAGATAGGTTTTAACGGTGGAATATGTAACTTGTAAAAAAACAGTGGTAAACCAACAAATTTTCAATAACTGTCACATGGCAGATTTGTTTTTACCTTGTTTAATATCTCTAATTACCAAACCTATTCATACGAAATAAAGTTCAAATGTTCTCTGTCAGCAAAAATGAACTAAAATGTATTACTTTTCTCACCTACAAAAAAGTGTAGCCTCATTCAATCACAAAGTTAGTTGAAAGGACTTAAAACCACAAGATGAATATGGCAAATTTGAAGACTGAACTCCTTGTTACCCTTTTTAAGTAAAATATTGAATTGAGAAATGTAATGTAATGCTCTCTCTTCCTGAAATTATGACGTCAAGTTCCTGAAACTGAACCCAATCAAGTGTCAAGCAAGTGGTCAAATGTTCTGCTTGAGCAGTGCAAATCTCGAGGTCAGTCAACATGTCAATAGTTGCTGAATGCTCAAACCGACTGATGCATAAAGGCTGGTGGGCAAATATAAAAAAAATCTCGACTTTAATCATTTCTCATGTCCCGTATCTTTTTCCTTCTTGACATCTGGTATACAGTAACTCAGAGGCAGTGTCAGCATGTGTCCTTCATCTGAACCAGTAGGGGGAACGGCAAGGCGAGCCCCAGACTAGAGGATGATTTGGTTTTTGAAGCTGCGGTTGAGGTCTTTGTGTGGGAGGACGATGGAGTTGAGTATAATGACCTCAGAGGGGATACTCACATTACAACCTGCAGAGATGAAGCCAGACTGGAGTTAGTCCCTGCTCTGCCTCTGCACACCACATAATATATTACACTTGTCAAATAGGCTCTGTGTTTATGGAGGGGCTATACCAGCTTTTCATTATTTTTTAAAGATAATGCAAATTAATTGTCCCACATGGGCAAACAGATCGCAAATAATAAATGTTAGAGGGCAAAGTACGATACTATACAAAGACATTTTACAGTTTATTTATGTTAAGAACAGTGCATATTAAAAAGGCAATAAGCAACTTTTCTGGTGAGGCAACGGAGCAATAAAACCTCATGGAGACAAGCAGGTGGTGGACCACATAGTGCAGCTTTAATAAAAACTATTTCTATGCCAGAATTATGTAAAAAAACATTGTTGAACTTGTAAATGCTTTTTCCACTGACAAAATCGCAAAATCTTTATATCTCGGTATGTCCAAAGTGACACAGGATGTATTAAACATTTGTTTGCTATCTGTATTATGATTTTTAATGTGCTCTTTTATTGTTAACACAAAACAAAATGAATAAAACACTGTATTTGTTAAAATGGCCTTTGCACATTTTTTATAACCTAATCTGTAAAAAGCTCATTACACATGTTTCTGTCCAGTATAAATATGAATGCCTTTGATTATTTAACGCAATACTAATATATGTGAGCAAAAAGAAGAATATTTCTAGATGTCAGAGGAACTTACCAAGAATAGTAATGGATGGAGTGAGTTTGCCTTCTCTGAATAACGTTTCGCTGTCGATTCTTGCATAAGGGTCATTGGGGTTGGGGTCACTGGGGGTGCCTTCTACTCGGGACCATTTGCCGATGGTGCTTTCCCATCCCACAATGCTATTCAAAACACAGCAGTGATCCTAGAGGAGAGGTCATTCTCAATGTTTAAGTATATATTTTAAAATAATAACACTATAAAAGATATTCGGCTGCCTATTGAGAGAAGCAAGATGTGACAATAATCAAAAACATAGCTCTCATTAACCAAAAAATTTTAGATTTGTAATATGTACTCATTAACTTGTATCTACAAAGCTAAACCAGGGCTGATGTGTGATATTTTGGTTCATTGTGATGTGAATTTTGTATTTGCCAGAATTTCTACACTAAAGCTACATTAGAGACTCATTTTTAAAGCACACCCCAAATAACAAATTGTCCTTGTGAGTAAAACAGTGCAATCAATATGTCAGATGAAACCTAACCTCATTGTGGAGGCTCAGAATCATCACTGGAGACATGAGATTAAATTAAAGCAGCTAACAAATCATTAGAAATGAAAGTTTTGAAAGAGCAAATGCAACAATATTTATGTAGTGACAGAGAAGTTAAAGATGAATACAAAGGGTGTCACAGTTGAAATGTGAGAAATGTAACAAATAAAACAGTTGATATGTTGCAGTGTGTAATGAGATCTATTTAACATTTCTTTAATTTGTATGGTCTTTGAAAACTCGCCTGTCATTAATATTATCTAAAAAACTAAAATGTGTACTTTGATACAACCTATGACCAGGTCCAGTTCTACACAGCTGAGTTTGGGTGAGCACATTGCCATTTTAGGTGGGCAAATATAGAGGTATTTGTCTATTCATATTAGGTAATATCTTGATTTGGGTGGACAACAATTCCACTTGTCTTTAGCTAGATCTACATGACTTTTTTGTTGTAGGTTCAAATGTGCTTACTTGTAGCGTGGCATTATGAAGAATGATGGATTCTCGTACTCTGACCCCAGCACCGATTGTCACTCCCATCCCAATGGACACATTTGGGCCCAGCTGTGTAGAGCAGAGACAATCTGTTACAATACAATGCACTTTGAACATTACCATCAAATGCACTGTAGCAAAGCATTTCCTTACTGTTGCTGTGGGGTCGATATTTGCAGTTGGATGAATGTAAACATTACCTAAAATATAGAAATATTCTCAATATATAGATTTGTGTTTATTAAAAAGTCTTGTCAAAATAGTCAAAAAGTAGCATTACCACTTATTTTGGGGCCTCCTTCTTTGTTTGTAGCCAGACGTTCAGGGTGACTTGTGTGATACTGGTTGAGATACAGTCGACTTGCATAAATTGCAGAACTAAAGAAATACATTGTTAAAGGTTTTATATCAGGGAATATCAGGGACTCTTTTTGAGATTTGAGCCATGTTAATGTAATTAACTAAAAAACATACCTGGAGTTATGTTTTGTTTCATTCACACATGTTTGAGTAATCTTTTATTATTAGTTTGTCCACATCTCCAAAGCTCAAAATACTCTGTTCCACCTTGTGATGTCATGAAGCAGTAGTTTTCAAGTTACCTTTTACCTTTTTCCTTTTGTTCAGTAAAGACTGACAATTCCAGGGTTGAAATTGTCCAAATTATTCTAGTAAAGGTGTACGGGCTTTAAAAATACATTGGAGCATGTCCTGTACTACCACATGAGGAAGTCAGACTGTTGGGATAAAGGGAACTGTTTACCCAGGGCCCAGTGCAAGGACGGACCCTCACAAAGTCTTCTAATATGCACTCTTCATTTCACAATTTGGAACAGAGTGTTTTCAGTTTGAGTGAAGAACTCATAAATATGCAGGGCTTATGTTAAACATGTATGAATGAAATAAAACACAAGTACTTTTTAATGAGGAAACAACATTATAACAGAAAATACCATAATATGGGCCTTTTAATAACAACTAAATGTTATATAGTTGCTGTAGAATTATAATCTAATTCAGAATGCATGGAAGGAAACACCATGAAAATATAATGTGTAGATGTGAGGTTTAATTTTATGTGATTTCTGTAACATTGCATTCCTCACAGATATTGCTACAAACTTCTTGCTAAAATCACTCACCCTGCTGATTTAATCTGGCTCCAGAAGCTGAGGGTCTTGTACACGTAGAGTTTGCCTTGCCCTGCCAGAGCAGTGAAAATGTCCTGTTCCAGTCGTATGTGCTCTGCTCTATGCCACCCATTGTTTGGCTCCTCTCTGCAAAAGACACTTGTTCAGTCATCAGCACAAATCACAACTACACAACTACATTCAGGTAAAGACTACCCATGGATGGGCCGCCATCCTCATGACCACAGAGAGGTTATTGCTTTGGACAGTACATTATTAAACATATATATCTTGCACTTGTTCAAATACACATGATTTTATTACTGAAAAATACCCTGAAAAAAAATTGGTCTGGTATCATCTGCTTGTCACCGTGGGTATAGGCAAGTTTAGCCTCCTACTTTGGAAGAATACAAGCAATAACGTCTCCGTGGAGATTAGCTAGTGGCGCCATCAGAAAGTTACATAGTGCACCTTTAAGTACTTTTAAAAGTTAATCATTTTCTTCCCTAAAGCTGAGCCTGGAGAATAAATAAGTTGCTTTCTCTCAACTTAAAATGCAAGACCGCATTGATGGGGTCAGTGCTGACTTGATAGCAAAGCTGATTACCTAGTGTCCAAAACTTCAGGCAAGAGTCCACATGCTCCATATTAATCAGCCCAAGTCTCTGATATAGTGTATTGTAAGAGCCCCAAGATGAAACACGCTCTTAAAATATTCATTTCATCAATATTTAACAGATACCAACCCATAATCGAAGTTTTACTGAAAAGCAGGGAAGTTGCTTTAAGGCAAAGTGGTCCCCGTGAGAGCTTGTAGTATTAGGCACATAGTTTCTAACAAGAATTTATGATGTGTTAAAGAAAAACGTGCAGATTCAGTGCAGCGCGTGCAGAAGAAAGATGGATGAAATTGGGTGACCCTGACATTTCCTTGGATGACCACAACTGAACTTAAACTTTAAAATAAAACATAAACATATCCCATAGAATTTCATTAGTAATAATCAAGTGCTCATGGATAAAGTCTATTATGTAAGTGACTGTTTTTTCCCTCCAAATGTCTTCAAAGGAAAAAAGGAATAATCTAAATTCTCACTGGAAGCTCACTGCTACTACAAAATTTACAAGGCTACCAAGACTAGACAAGAATACTACTTCTATTACAAAGTATATAGGGAAAACTAAGACTGTGCCAGACCCATAGTGCCTTTTGAATTGTAAATATGATCAGGAAGAAGAACGATGCCTTGAGTTTTTGATGTTAACTCAACTCTAACAAAGCACTAAGATGCTAATAAATACTAAAATAACAATCAAAATTAGATACATACTTAAACAAGCATTGATACATAATGATATTAGAGTAAATATGATACATTTGGACCTTCCTGAATAGTTTGAATCTACATTAGAACCACATTATAGAACAACAACTATAATGCACATCCAGTACAACTTAACTGCATATCATATCAAGTATATTTATTCCATATGACTTTATATAAGTATTTTCCACAAAAAAGTGCAAATCATGTAAATCTATGCAGAACAAGATGCAATGAAATGCACTGCAAACTACACCCTAGCTAACAAAGCTTTAAGAAATAAAGTCGCAAAGCTGGCACACCACAAATGAGGCAATATTATATTTTTTCATAGGGCTCACACCACACAGTAAGTGCTCTAATCACACCGTGCAACCTACATAAACCAACTTACCCATCGTACGGATATCTGATGAAGCAACAGAAATCATGGAGGAATGGAGAGGGAAGAGGAGAAATGAAGAAAACAAAAGTGACGGTAATGTGCATGCTTAGAGAGGAGACAGAAACATGACTCACAACAACATGTCCTGCTGGTTCTTCTGGAAAACAGCTCCAATGTGCTTAAAAATGTCTGGGTTAAACAGGTAGATTCCACAGTTGATAATGTCGCTAACAAATGTACTTGGCTTTTCAACGTAGTGCTGGACCTAAAAAAACAAGTATTTTGGATAAGTTTATTTGAATTATACTAAAGGCACACTACCTTCCCTTTATAGACTAAGACATACTTTGATTGATACACAGGGGAAATTATTTGGACACAGTAGCTCACACATCACAATAAATTATGTAGATTATATTAATTATAACACTATCAACTTTTAACAGAGATTAAAAGGTAGACTTTATTGATCCCCATAGAAATTTGTTAAGGAGATTGTTAAGTCAGATCTTCAGCTAGGATTTCTGCCTACTGTGCATGTATTTTGACTACAATTTTATTATCTGATCTCTATTGTATTCCACTGGCAAGGAATTTGTAAGCTTTGTAAACTAATGAAGCGGGGTTACCTCATTTGTTTCTTCATTTGCAACAATGCATCCATAATTTAGGGACTGCTTTCTGTTTGCCTAATGAGCAAAAAAATAAATTAAAGTAGAAATAAATGAATTGTACTTTTTAATTATTGCAATTTTACTTACTGTAGTTCCGAGGATTACAAAGCTGTTAGGCTCTCCGTGCTCCTTTTGAAAGTTTAGCATTTCGGTGAGAGGAAAAGCTGAACATACATCTGCATTGAGAACAAAGAAAGCCTCCGGACTTCCCGAAACAATCTGATCTCTAAAGTGATAGATACCCCCTCCAGTGCCCAAGGCCGAATACTCCTGTAAATACCTGTAACACAGAGATACAAAGCAGCCTTTACTTCTAAACACAAGAATGGGTAGTGTTCCTAGTATAGTAGGAAATCATGATTTTGTGGAATTTGCTGGATTTTTAAACATAATTCACATATGTTGATTTATGGGACTACATAATTAAAGTCCTCTGTGTTTGAAAAGTGACTCAATATATTAAGAACAATAGTGAAGTAGATATTCTTTATTTACCAGACCCATACATCTGCATTATTTTGAACTTATTTTGACTTCACTTCGATTAAAATATGTGCAATTTAGAATCATGTGATAACACATGAAGAATTTTGCAAATTATGTGCTTACCTGATTGAAATTTTAAATTGCTGCTGTGCATTGACAAGAAACCGGGTCAGTTCTTCATTAGGTTGGTAAAAGCCAATGAGCAAAATTTCCTTCATATTTGGGACCTGTAAAAAATGCAACACATTAGTACATCCAAAAGCACAAGGACAAGCATGGAAAGAATCGTTATAAAGACATATATTTATCATTGTCATGATAAATGCAGATACTCACTTTGGCACATGCCTCTATGTGATGTTGCAACATGGGGACTCCAGCAACAGGAAAAAGAGGTTTGGGGACTTCGAAAGACAAGGGCCTGAACCTGGTGCCTGGAAGAGGGAAATATGTAGCCTAATAATATAACTTTTTTAGTTTGTTTTTTTTATTTATTATGTGTTTTAGATAAGGTCATTCAGACAATCTTTATGGATTCATTTATCAATTGAATTTGACGATAAACAGTATTCAGAAAGTATCCTTATATTTTGTGCCGTTTCTTTAGCCATTTTGAATAATAGTCTATCTAAAATAAGCTCAAACTACAAGATACTTGCATACCATGAAGAGTATTGCCATGTGCCATGTAAAAAACTAAAATTATCCTTCTGTAGCCTTCAAATAGGCCAGCTAGTAGTAGTAGTAGTAGTAGTAGTGAAATATATATTGTTCTATTAACAGAAGCGTCAAGTAGACAGAATATAAGTCACAGCATCCATGTCTTTAATCACATGTCGGTTTGTTTTGTTCTCCAGCTGACTGATAATTTGCCACGTCAGTGATAACAGGAGCTCGGGGTCTCCTGGTCGCTGCTGATGAAACTGGGAGCTTCGTTTCTTTAGATTAGATTCAGCGGAATAATAGTAGATGAATATAACGAAGCCTTACCCTTTTGTGGACCACCGATTAAAATCACTGCTTTCAACATTTTCACTGAAGAGGCTAGTGACAGCTCAGCCTGGCTGACGAGCTCTTCTGCAAAAAAAACTTCCGTATGACGTCCTGCGTGAGCACGTAGTGCGTCCGAGCGGGGAGGGGCTTAATCTGGAGTTGCCAAATCCTCTTCTTATTATCGACGCTCGGTTGCTCATTGTTGCTCTCTAAAAATTGGCAACCCTCGCCACAAAATAAGGCAGTACAATTCAAGCTAAGGTGCAAATGCTTCAAGGCCAAACGCTCAGAGCTTTGGTGAAACAGCGGCTGACTGACGCTGCCGAGATATTTGTGCTTGTTGAATGAACAATTGCAGAGTATGAGGAGGGACTGTGTCTCTCCAAATAACAGAACCATAGGAAACAGAGGATCCTAGACTTTGTCCTTAGCCCACAAGTCCTGATTCATAGAGGTCCAGAGCCACATGTTCAATCCTGAACTAGAACCCAATAGATCCATGACTAGAACTGTCAGGGACCCCACAGGTTAAAGTCCCTATATTTCAGTGTTGTTGGTTTTTT
>JACN01132262.1:0-11216 GCA_000787155.1 Scartelaos histophorus
ATAAATTGAATTGAATTGAAACAAATCCACAAATAAAATACTTTGTTTTATTAAAGGATCAAAAAAGCCGATCTTATCTTCTAGGCATTGTGCTTTTATTACATCTTTTTTAGTTTCAGTGTGCAAATCTTGCTCATTAAAACGCTCCCATCCATTTTCTTAGCTGGGGTAAAGTAAGTATATTTGGCCTTTGTAAATGCACAGAGCTGTTAGCAGAAAGCAAACCTGAGCACTCTGATTGGACCATAATCACATACATTACTGCATTCTATCCATTAGGACTCTATAAACGGGGAGTGGAAATGTCAAGCCTGCTCTCACTGTTATTCTTACATTTATATTAATAAACAGGGGCCTAAAGTTGAGTTTTTCTCAATTTTAACTGGTGAAATAAAAGTTTGTGTGAAGTTTTCTTTATAGAGGTCTACTTTCTGAGATGTGACCCGCGGACTCTTTCTTCTGCTTCTTCAAGAGTTAGAAGGGAATATAATAAATCAATCCAAAGTACAGAAAGTATCGAGCAAGTGAGTTAAATTTCACTGCTGTTCAGTTTTACATGGTGGCAAAAAGATTAAGATACAAGAGAAGAGACACCTCCAACAGTTACAAAGACGACAAAGGTTAAAATGCTGAAACACAGAGCTGTGATATCTTGTTTATTCTCTGTTCGTGTTCACAGCGAATTCAAAAGGTGCCGCTACATCAGATAATACTGCCTTTTCAGGACACTGCCATTTGGTCCATCATTCTTATCTCTAATGGAAGGACCATCGCGCTGCTCCATCTTCAGCCTGACCTCCAGACAAACCAAAGACATGCGGAGTGTCCCGGAGCAGATAGTTCACACACGAAGCTACATACGGGACAGACTTTACAACCAGGAGATCTAGAGCGCTGGTTACAAGTTAAAACATGGGTCTTAATCATTTAAATATCAAACGCTGAATAGTCTGGAATGCTCAGTGTTCAGTGCCAATATGTTCCCACAAAAAGACCAGAAAAATCAGTCTGTTACATTTGGTTTCAGCTGCACTATGTAACTTTTCTACTAATGGGGTTTGCTGCCTGGTTGTCTCCATGGACGTGTTATAATCCACAGTACGGCATTTAATTAATCTATCTTTATCAATCTGAGACCTTGAAAACACGCCTTCTTAGTTTGTCACCTCGCCACTGATCTGACTTGTAATTCTGCCCTGTGTTTGACTGCTTGGCACCATAGAGATGGATAAGTTTAAGGTCATAGTGTTAAAATATACAGACAAAGCAATAACAAGCTCTATGGAGACAAGCAGGTGGAGAACCCTCTAGTGGAGAAGTCGATGAGTGTGTGACGGTGAGAAGTCGACCTCAACTGTGGCCACAATAAACTCTTACATTTAAGGAATGGAAGTGCTCCATATAAGACTGATGCAATATTATTATCATATATATATTTTAAACACACATCTTAAAGTAAGCTAAACTGCAAAATGCCTGTAGACCTCGCTGCCTGTCATAATAGTCAAGTTGCTAATTCCCCTCCATGGGCGTCTGCTGATACATTATACTTATAGTGCATAATGGCTGTGTTAGCTGTAGTAACGCCTGGAGGCAAGCACATTTACAATGATGACTGGTGGATCACAGGACTGTGCGTTAGATGTGCAGCCTTCTATATAATTAAGGGATAATGGTACAACACTAATGTCCTACAAGCCAATAATGGCCACGTGCGCTCGATACTTATCGATCCAGAGTCATCCCGTTAATGAGTGAGGCTAAAACTATGGGGGCTGTCCAAGCATTACAAAACTCATGAGGAAATAGCGCTCGCCTCAAAGTTCAATCTGCAAGTGTAAATCCGGAGGCACATACACTGTAAGAGAGCAGTGAGGCGTGACTTTGACAGGGACTTTTCAGAGAGCAGTTTATGGATGATCAAGACTAAAAGAGGCTTTAATTGAAATATTTTGGATAATTATTAATAAGTGGAATGTGTTATGTGAATGTTTCCCTCTTTTGTGATGACCGTCTCCTGTGGTGAAACAAACAAGAAAATAATCTGTTTTCCAATGGGGACATTTTTACAATTATTTATATTGACTATCAGTGTATATGTATGTACAAGAAGCACACGAAATAATAATATATATTAATGTTGCTTTAAATAAAAGTACTTGGATTTATTATTTTGTCTCCAAACTAACTATTGTATCCTCTGTTTATTGAATACACAATGAGGTATAATCCATGCAGCATATTACAATTCAAAAAAAAAAGGTCTTGTTTTTGAACATATAGGAGCTCATGTGTTGTGCCTGTCGTATTAGAGGCGGCTCGACTTCCTGCATTTCCATTCAAATAAGCACCTTTTCTCAGAGCTGACCAAATGGACGCTCATGTGCTGATTACCTGACCGCTGTCTCAGGCTCTGGTCCTGAGTAGAAGAGGAGGCACAGATCAGCGGAGCAGAGCTGAGAGACTGATTAACTACAGCCCACAGTCAGCACACACAGACATATGAGTGCACTATCTCCTACTTTTAGCTATGATTTTACCCAAACCTCCATATCCCATGTATGTAAAACAGCAATGATGAGGAAAACTGCAAATACGAAAGCAAACCCTCATTCTTCACTGGCTCGAAAAGACTTCCCCAAATGATCAAGGCCACTCGTGAAATCATGTAAGTAGATTCACACTCACGGATAAGTACGCAGCAGATATACATAAAAGTTGCATTTGCAGCTAAATAAATTACGACATGATAAACTACTTTTCCAATTCACATGTAAATGAGTCAAACAGGTTTACCAAGGGGATGCCTGGAGCGTTCTGCAGAGGGACCTATAGCAGCTGTGCATGACTTCACACTTTTCACAGCGAATGAGCCAAAGTCCCCTACACTAAAAATTCTAAATATGTAGTTGACCTTTCCGACATGTGCGCAGAGCTTTGGAGACGGCGCATAATTGCTCGGTATGATTCTGCTGCACAATGAGGGAGAGTGTGACACCGCTGATTGTCAGGGAGAGAAAGGGAAACAGAGAAAGAAAAAGAAAGAAAAAGGGAGTGTGAGAGAGAGAAACAGAACGATAGACAGTGAGTTACCTAGAGAGTGAGACAGAGAAAGACTGAAACACAGGGACAGAAAAGGAAAAAATAGAGAGGATGCAACAGACAGAGAGGGCGCCCTGTCAGACTAAATAGGCAGAAATACATGAGCGGTGATGGGGTCAGGGAGAGGCTCACATTAGTGCGCTGAAGCCGGTCTGATATTAGAGAATGTCGCATCCGTTGGACTTCTGAGACAAAGGCCAAACATCTCTGTCTTCTCGATGTCTTATCCACATTAAATAATAATGTTAGTGACGCACGAGCTCTGAGTGCTCAAACAGACAGGGGAAGGCTAACAATAGGGGGCGATGTTTCAGAAAGCGTAATAACAAAAATCTCATAAAATGATTCTGCTTCGTTGGCAGTCGGGTTTCTTTCTTAAGGCATTAGATCGTGGAGGAGTGTTTGGTGTCAGCGATATGCAGCCATTAGATGGTCCTGTGGTCTTCAATAATAGATCAGGTTTAACAGCTTCAGCTCCTCCTCTGTTTGATGTGGGTCAGACACACAATGGAAAAGACAATGGCCACATGTTTCAGGAGAATTCTGTGCAGGTTTTCACTGCAGCCTGTTATTGTGAATGTACCAATTAAGCAATACGTGACCACATAGTAGGATTTTCTTATATTAATTAAGGATGCACTGTTCCAGCTAATTTAGTTCTGATATTGATACTTTGACTTTAAATATACCCAATACCAATGTAGGGACAGAAAATGGACATAAAACACAATTAACTTATAACACAAGAGATTCAACTGTGTTATGTAACTTATTTATTATTCAAATAACTTCTGATTAGCACTGTGTGAACAAAAGCTCAAATATTACGAGACAAAATCAGCCTTATTACATCCAATTAAAGATCATTCAACATATTGGCTTAATCAATATCAAGGAACCGATACCTAATCCAGCCTGTTTTTCAGTATCAACACCAATATTCAGTTCCAATATGAGTATGAATGCTTTTATCATAGCGTGTGAAGTGCTTGAGATACACTGGATTAAATGGCGGTTTAACAGATTTACTTCATTTCAAATATGTTCCAGGAGTTTTATTTGGTTCTGGCCTATTTAAGTAATTGCACATATTGAGTCTCAGACAGCAAACATCAATCCAACAGAATTTGAATAGGGATGTTCTGAGACACAAATGCATCTTATTTTTATTCACAACCTTGTAAGTATAGGAAAATTATTCAAAAGCAATGAGCAAAATCTATCAGCAAATGTCACAGTATCAGTGTTATGATTATTATAAGATGCAGTATTTGTCATTGCCTAATATATTACAAGTTTGAAAAAATGCATGTTAAAAGTCCTCATATTGTGACCTGACTTGTTTGAAGCAGGAAAGGACGGGTTTGGAGATGTCATCAGTGGTAAAGAGTCTGATAAAGTTTAGCTGATATGAGGAGAGCAGGAGTTAGAGCACAAAGCCTGATGCCCCGCCCCACAGCCTCCATCACTCACCACTCTCTGGAGTTTAATCAATGTCACACCAGAAACGCTGGCTTCACTTTCAGGACAATTTCACATCAAATTTAACAGACAGTATCATGAAACTACTCAGTGGAACTCTGCTAAAATATTGACGAGGTTTTGTAAAATAGAGCTATGCAGATAATGAAAGTTTTATCGTGATAACAATTATTGCCGTCTAGAGTGGTTATGTAACTGAATTATCAAACTCAATGTTATAGAAGCTTGATTTTCAATATAATGTAATATCATTTTCAATACAACATTTCTGTTAATGTTTCTGTTGTGGCTTTATTCTGATCATGATCAAAGTATTTCAGTATTGATACTTGCTCAAATGAGTACATAGTTTCTGAAGTTTTATTATGGTATATACGGTTTTTGACAACCTTGCAATCAAATATTTATTGTATTGTATATTTGTATATTGTATAGTTGTTTTGTGTTTGTGTTGTCTCCCCTTCCCAGGACTACAGATGGAAATTTGCTATGAGCTACAATCTGGTACAAACATCTCTGCCACTGTGCAAGTACATAGTTTCTGGAGTTTTATTATGGTATATACGGTTTATGCATCGGCTTATTCACTGACATACTCTTCAAATCTGGATCAAAGTCACTCATCCAGTCTACATAGGGGCTAATAAATACAGTACCTTCACAGTACATACGTTCTTTGTCAATTATACATGCACACAACTATGAAAAATTTTCCACATAAACCATATTCATATAAACCCATTAAAAAACTGACCCACCATCAACGGGTCAGATTGGACACAAATTGCTCCATGTGTGCAGCAGTTTTAGCAGTTTTTTTTCTCCTGCAAATGAAATTCACGCCTGGAGCACCTGACAAGTCTCATCTCCTGAAACAAAGCCTGATGTGTCCTTCTGTTTGTTTCTCTGCTTCTGTTTATCACATTAAGTGTCACAGGCTAATGGCCTTTACTCTCCAGCACAGGCCAATATTTATCTTGTGGGACCTGCTGCCCAAAAAGTGCACATGAAGCTAAATTTGAGCACTTCAGTGGAAAACTTCACAACACATGACTACACAGCTCTCTTAAAGGTTTGTGGTAAAAAGGGGACTGTGGATGAGATTGTAATACATTTAAATTACATCTTTTGGAGAAAATAAATAAATAAATTACATATTGGCACAAAAATATTAGTATAGTAAAAATAATAATAGTTTATCAACCACTGATTCCCGTGGCTTCTCAAACAATCTGCATCGGCTTATTCAGTGACATACTCTTCAAATCTGGAGCAAAGTCACTCATCCAGTCTACATAGGGGCTAATAAATACAGTACCTTCACAGTACATACGTTCTTTGTCAATTATACATGCACACAACTATGAAAAATTTTCCACATAAACCATATTCATATAAACCCATTAAAAAACTGACCCACCATCACCGGGTCAGATTGGACACAAATTGCTCCATGTGTGCAGCAGTTTTAGGGGTTTTTTTTCTCCTGCAAATGAAATTCACGCCTGGAGCACCTGACAAGTCTCATCTCCTGAAACAAAGCCTGATGTGTCCTTCTGTTTGTTTCTCTGCTTCTGTTTATCACATTAAGTGTCACAGGCTAATCCTAAACAGCAGCTAATTAATTACACCAACCAGGGTCAGCCAAACACCACTGTCCAGCGGTGTCCAATATGCCCAAAAACATCTGACCGCCCTCCTCTACCTCAGTGTAAAATAAATACACAAAACATGACATTACTCAAGTAAAAGGTTGATTTTTGACGAATAACTGAAGTGTATATTTTTTTTTGCATAAAATCTCATTTTACATATTTAATTTAACCTTATTCTCTCCATGTAAAATTTAGCAAATTGTCACGTGTGTGACCACTGCAAATTATATGCAAAAAATACACTAAAAATACTTAAATATTCATTATTCTCACTTAAGTCTACAATATTTGTACTCAGTTGTAAATCGCTTTGCACATGAGCAGAAATTGGCATAAAAAAATCTACATTTACTAAGTGTGACTGAGCAATGGAGGGAAGCAAAGGAAGCCAAGGTTAGTCTTTTTACATACGTCATTGTTTATATTTAAGGTATACACTAGGGGTATAACAGTACGTGTATTCGTACTGAAAAGTACGAATACACGAATTATAATTGATGCAAATGAGCCATGTTTTGTTTCTGTAAAGCTTAAACTAATGTGCACAAAGCTGCATTAAACACATTATAATATAAAACAGGCTGATGTGGCTCTGTAGTGGTTATGGGTTTTATGTTGTTAAGCTGAGTTTATTTATGCAAAAGATTTAAATTAATAATACAATGCTTTTTTTAAACTTGTTTTTACAGTGTAAAAAAAAGTTCTTATGATCTTATGAAGTATAACTGGGCCTTGCTGGCTTTATTTTTGAAAAGTTTTGACTTGTTATTTCATATATTTCACACTTGGTCACACACGTGACACACACATTATGTTCTCGTACACTGTTAGTTTTGGTTATTCACATACATTTCTATTATAGTTTGTTAAAGTACCAATTGATGTAGTATTTAAAATATTTTTCATTATTTTGTGATTTCAAAGTTCATAGAGTTTTGCACTAGTTAAGATAACTTCCATTCCATCCATTTTTGTGAGTCACACACGTGACACTTGCCTCAGTATCTCTAAGAAAACATATGAAAAAGCTAAACTACTTATATCTGCTGATGGAGTTAACCTAAGATAAAATGAATATCCTATAATTTATAAGATTTCCATTAATGCCTGAGCTTGAAGCCGAGAAGAACAACATAATTGTTGTGTGAAAGTCACACACGTGACGGGAGAATCGCCACATTCATAGTTTTCGGCTCAGTTCAAATGAGCTTTTTTGGGAACTTTTCACCATTCCAACCATATACATTTTTATTAATTCCCATGGCAACTGCGCTAATTTTTCATCACTATGAAACCCATAGACATGCATTGTGTAGTGATTTTTTCTTTTTTTTGGTAAATTTAAACTTTTTGGCAAATGAAACATTTTTATAAAGCACTTTCCCACCTTCAATGCACTCAAACCCATTCATACATAATTCATACACCTGTGTACACGCAGACACTTGGGCCTAAGCGGGTTAAGTGTGTTACCCAAGGACACAACAACTGCATTCATCTGTGGGAAGTGGAATCACACTGCCAACCTGTAGATCTCTCAACAAACTGAGTTACTGTTCCCTCAAAGTGCACAAAACTTTTCAAAACCTGTTTTTTAGTTTCTTTCTTTGTTCAAATTTCAGCTCAGAACTAGAAAGTTTTTCTCATGTTCTTTCTTTTAGTGGTGGCTGAAAAGAGAATAAATCAAACTCAATTAGTCATTCATCAGGAACTTCACTGGCTGACAAAGCACTAAAGTGCAGAGAGACACATACAAATGCACATGTTTTGCTCCTCTAATTGCTCAACATTTAGTATTCGTGAAGATGGACGGCCCTCCTCCCTCCCCACCGCTCAGCCCGTCCTCTCGTCTGCAGCCTCTAAAACAAACGTCCCTTCGGTCCATCTCCGCACATGTTTAGGATTGACAGCTGTAGCTCTTGACAAATGTACGGACCTCTACCTGTGTCCATGCGCCGTTGTGATAAGGCTGGGCTGTTAAACATGGCCGACACCGGAGAGGCTCAGATTGAGTTGGGTTGGATAAACAGATCTGTCTTAATGTCTCCCTCCCTCTTGGGCCGAGTGCACTGGAGCTCGGAGATATCCCCAGACCCCTCCCACCGCCCGCTCCCGCAAAATTACCAACACATTATTTATGAGCGCAATCTCATTCTGCGCCGAGCCTGGCAATTCTTCATCTGCTCACAGGGATCATCAATGTTTCATCAAATCCTGCCTCTTTAGTTTATTAATGACAATGTGGGATATAGGCTAGACTGGGCCGCAAAACAACATTCAAAACAAACTGCCGTACAATAGGTTGAAAAAATCGAGCATCAAAGCCGGCGTTAAAAGTCGCAGGCAATTTTCACAAACAGCAACCAAACAACCAAACTCCAATGTCGTTCCAATTTTGAAATAAATTCTGAAGACTTAACCTGCGCTTCATTTTACAAATAAACTTATTTCATTATAGAAGCTGATTGTGGCGTCAACCGCATCTGCCACAGAAAAGAAACGCACTGTGACTATTTAAACTGTTGTATAAGCCATGAATTTCAATATTATATATTCTTCAGAGCATTTGTTCTGGTAAGTGTCTATGAAAAGATTCCTGTGATGTAAAAAAATCTTTTAAACACTAGTCTATAGGTCTTATTAGTCCCCTTTTATTTATATAAGGTTTTTATATATAAGATTTTTATAGGCCAAGGGTGAGAAAGAGAGTGAGTTAGCTCAAGATTTGGTATTTAAAAGGGTCCTATATAATGCAAAACTGACTGTGTGAGTTGGAGTTGTGTTTAGTTGCACACATGTTTGATGAGTAATCCTCTGTTGTTAGTTTGTCTTCATCTCCAAGGCTCAAACTAATCTGTTTCAGTTTAACTTTTACCTTTACTTCAGTAGAGATCAGCATTTCTTGGTCTGAAATAATGCAAATGATTCTAGTGAAGGTGTATGGAGTTTAAAAACACAGTAGAGCACTTACTGTGATCGAGATCTATTTTTTTCTCCATAAATTGTTGTTTTTTTTACTGGTAGGTGGTCTCGTGAGTGCATTTTGGAACAGACACAAAGAGACACACAATAGAGCTTTTGTCATGGCTTCTTTTTAGTCGACTAATCGTGGCAGGACATGACTTTATTGGACGAAAAATGTCTTAAGTGGACTCCAACCATAATAAACACAGACACTTAAACATTCAGAGAAACTGTTAAATAAAATATGGCATCTGGTGATATTTTTTTTAACACATCAACTGAGACATCCTACAGAAATGGTCCAAAATAGTTAAAAGTGGGGATAGTCAGTAATGGTAAAACGCCAGAGCCGACGATGTCCCTGTGGATGACATCTGAATGGATTTGATAAGAAGCAAGCCAGAAAAGAGGAAAAAAGTGTGTACAAGAAATGAAGAAAGACGTCATGTGTAGGAGTGTCGGAGCTTCTAATGGAACATATAGAGAAGTCACAGCTGCTTGGATGAAGTAATTATAGCAAAACTTACTTACTGCCCAACAGCAAAAGATGTGAAATTAAACTGAAACTAAATATGGTATTTAAAACAAAAGAAACAAAACACAAAGCAAGATGTAACATATTTGCATTTGACAAACATGAAGCATATCCACCTTATTTGAATCACTGGTTGTCATCTGCAAGGTGTGAGTCACTTTAAATAGCTCAAGTTGCAAACTGCTGCAAAAATAATATTGTCACACACACACATGTGACGATTTGTGTGAATGTATTTTGCAACAGTTTTAATTTTATACTTTAAGACGACTAAGTTGATTTATAATCTGAAGTGTGAAGTTAATAAGACACCAAACATTCCATTAAAAAAATAAATGAGTCTGTAGTGTCACGTGTGCAGAGAAGACCCTTTAAATCAAAAGTGATTTTCATTGACAACAACTGCACTCAGATAACATGTCCTCTCTAATAACCATTACCCCTCAAAATCAACAATCAATCAACATGTCTTGAAAGCTGCTCAACATACTATTAAAATATAATATATAAAGGCTTAAAAAAAATCTACAAATATATTATACAAGTAGTTTTAAAATGTTGCCATGCAGGTTCCATTTTCAGAAAAAGGCCCTTTAACAGGAGCCGTGTTACCACCAACACTTCCACAGTTTTATACAGAACAGTGGGCGACTGTCCCCCTCAACCAAACCAGCTGAACAAATGAAGAATACAGACCTTTTATCGTCCATAGATCCATAGATTTGAATAGATCCAGAAAGTCCTCTTCTTCCTCTATGTTTTGTTTTATGGCAGATGGCATCCCAACATTTAGGTGCACTTCTGCCCCCTACTGTGCAGGAGTGTGGGTCACAGTAGTATTACATAATATTCTAGGTTTTGAGTGCTAAAGCTAAATCCTTTTAACAAGGTAGGTTTTCTTAAAAAATGAAATAATTTGAATTCTTCTTTGAATCATTAGTATATTATACAAATTAAATCTAACACCTTTCTTTTCTAAAAGTCTGTCATTGTACTTGTTAGAGTTTAAAAGAACATGCTGTTTCCAGCTCTAGTCCACACTCATATAATCCAGAGGGATGTTTACCTTTTCAATAGAATCATCTATTTAATCCAGTGTGTCCTCATCTTCCTCTTGGAAGAGACAGACTCTTTGCTGTCTCCATGTACATTTAAGTTTTGATTATGACCATTGCCTCAGTTTGGCTGAGGGCTGTGTCCAGAACTCTTTGCTTTAGAGATTGCTTTGCAAGGTGAACTGCCATCTTGTTTCCAGTGACTCAGAACCCACATAAATCGAATAACTACTTTTTCTAAATAAAATTTGATATATCAAAAAAGTCCCCCCTCCTCCACAGTGCAATGTTTTTGAATGTTTCCAGTTACGTCACCAGAAGACTGAAGATCTGAGCAGGATGAACTTCAAAATAAAATATGTTTCAGAATTATTTTAGGCCTTAAATAGTGTTTGAAATTATGCATAAATAAAACAAAAAGAT
>KN495749.1:725-23820 GCA_000787155.1 Scartelaos histophorus
TATAATCGGGCGCCTTATGTGTGGACAATGACACAACTGACATATTATTTGATACTGCGCCTTATAATCCGGTGCACTTTATAGCCCGAAAAATACGGTAAAAACACTTTATCTCTACGAAGAGAGCAAGTGATGCCATAGGGTCAAGTTACATGTCCAATCTGTGTAGAGGCGAGCCCACTCACAGTGCGAATGCAAGTCAATAAAAAGCCCATGTTATTGAGTAAATACAAGATGGATACGTTTATTCTCATAGTGGGACATCCCAGACAAAGCAACAACATCTCTGGAGAGAAGCAGATGGCGGAGTCTCTACCAGAAAAGTTACACCGTGCACTTTGAAGCTGTTACCCTCTCGAAAACATACCAGGAGTTGTGTTTTGTTTCATTCACACATATTTGAGTAATCCTTTATTATCAGTCTGTCTACATTTCCAAAACTCACTGTGCTCTGTGCCAATTCCAGGTCTGAAATGCTCCAAATGATTCTAGTGAAGGTGCGTGGAGTTTAAAAACACAGTGGAGCACTCATGATATGATAAGGTGGAGTGTTTTCTGTATGAGAGATGAACTAAGCCTAAATATGCAGGGTAAATATTGACCTCCAAAAATTGTAGTTCCGTATAACATGCATTAAACAGTAAGTCTATTGTATTTATCTTGCTTCCAACAAAATAAAAAGAATGCTATGCTAATCACAGGAAGAGTTTGTATATCGCTTCATAAAAATGCTAATATCTTAAACCATTTGGGTGTTGCCACTTGTGTCCCGGAATATTAAACAATAATGACTGAATTGGAGCGAATGTTTTCATGAGAAAGCTGGTTTGTATTCCCACTCTGAGGAACAGTCACGCTCTTAACGCCATATAAAAGTACCATTTGCCATCTGGTACTGCGCAACATTGCCAGAGGTCAAACTTTGATAAGTGAGTGGATACTAAATTTAACTATAGCCAATTCAGTTAGCATTGGAATTTACTTACACCGATCAGGCAGAACATAATGACTATTCATGATACTGACAAAAACATGTCAGTATTTTACATTTAATGTGTTTACCGTTTGATCAACATCATTTTTTTTTGTCTTTGTTGAGGTCCCTATATTGCACAAGGATGAATGAAGAGTCACATTACTGATTAAAGGGTCTATTTTAAGATATGATCCATGTTATAATATGTTATCATTAAAAAATGTGGTGGTCATGTGGTGATACAGGAAGTGCTCCACTGTGTTTTAAAGTCCATACACTTTCATTAGAGTCATTTCAGTCCTAGAATGCCCCATCTCTAGTGAACAAAAAGGTCAAACGTAGCTGTTAACGTGAAACTTCATGACATCACAAAGAGGAACAGATCATTTTGAGCATTGGAGACACTAATGATAAAGGCTTATTCAAACATGCATGAACAAAACAAAACACTCCAGGTATGTTTGTGATAAGATAAGAACATTATAACATGACTGAAAGCTCACAAGAGTCATTTTTTCCATATATAGAACCTTTAATATATCTTAAAATTTGGTTGTAGTAGTAGCAGGAGTTTTCCTCAGGCATGTACTTAATCATGCACTTCACAGACTGTTACAAACCTTTCACATAATACTATGACCAATAGGGTTTAGGCTAAAGTGAAATCACTTATCACTTACCTAACCCTGTTCAAATGATGATGCCAAGAATAATGCTTCCTACTTCCACTTCCTACTCATAAGGGAAAAAAGCAAATAACTTTTTCCTTCAAAATCATCAACATTTATCCTACACACTGACCTGCATCTGTAGCCTACAGAATCCACATTATTATCTTATTGTCTTTCTATGTAGTAAGAATATGGCTTTAAATCATTATAGCACTCTGTATTTGTCTACAGAATTAAGAACATTTTTAACACAAAAATCAGATTTTTTAATGCATTTATTGATGTTGATCCTTTTAACTCGTCATCCCTGATATACATCTACTTGTGTCGTTAGTCTGGGCCTTATTTTTTGATAAACTCCAATTCCTCTCAGATTACCATATTTTTCAGGCTATAAAGTGCACTGGATTATAAGGCGCAGTATCAAATAATATGTCAGTTGTGTCATTGTCCACACATAAGGAGCATCAGATTATAAGGAGCAATAAGAGAAACAAAACGCGTGTCGGATAAATCAAACTTTATTCAGGTCATTTACAATAACTCTCAGTTGTAGCTAATGCAAAAATACAAGTTTAACAGTTGGGTGATTTTAGATGCGCCTTATAGTCCGAAAAATAAGGTATAACAAGTGTCTCTGGGTTTAGGTCAACTATGTCCTGTCACTTTAAGGTATTTAACTGAATAAACAGTGGGCTTGTTGGGACATAATAACTGGAACAGTTAACTTTGTGTATTATTTTGTAGATGAGAAAACATCAGTAAAAAAAAATAATGTAGAGGTAGATTCTAAAAACAGGCAGCGATAATACTTCTCCTGATGTGTGTACTCCCAAACCTCCATGTTTATTTATGCCACCTGAAAATCAATAGTCTCTAATGTTTGTGTTTTTGTAATAAGTGTAGCTGCAGGTCATAAAAAATAATTGCCACTCGAAACACAAGCCTCTGAATGTTAAAACTTTATACTGACGAGACGCTGCATCCGCTCCGTTTTTCCTCCGCTGCATAAATACACTTAGGAGATGAGCGATAAAAACTTAAACATTTTGCATATATTGTTCCATATAAATAAGAACTGTCCCGTTTTTTTCCTTTTGCATAATTCTACTTTGAAAACATAAGGCAGAGCTGATTGAACGCAGGCCCCCGAGGGTTGGTGAAATTCATTGTATACTAATTTGACGGAGACAAATTAAAGAGCCTGGAGCCACATCTGTCCCTCAGAGCAGCAGCGGTTTACACATGCAAGTCTGTGGTGTCATTAGCCGTACCATAATAAGGACACAAGCGCACTGGGAGTCTGGGAGTGCAACGGGAAACACGAGGTCTATACTGAAAAATAGAGCCTTGCATGAAACATCTGAAAACGACAATATGAAGAAAGATGCTATGTGTGTCAGTGAGTCAAAATGTGGCGTTTAAAGATTTCACATGAGGCAAAATTGACTCTTGTGAGCTTCAAGTCGACATTATTCTCATATTATCCTGCGTTATTAGTCTGTCTGCATCTCTAGAGTTCTCTGTTCCACCTTGTGATGTCATGAAGCAGCACATTTTGCATTAAGTAGAGATTAAGTAGAGATGCAATTCCAGTTCTGAAATTGTCCAAATGATTCTTGTGTTACCAAATGGCATCGTAAGGTAAAATATAATCTAAATATGCAGGGTTTGCGTGTTAAACTTGTGCGAATGAAACAAAACACGACTCTGGGTATGTGTTTAATGAAGAATTAATATTATAACAAATCAAACCAAAAGAATATAGCTTATGGGCCCTTTAATAATGTCAGTGCCAAAGTTTTATAGAGGGATTCCAGTCACGTGTCTTTTTAAGCGATCACCGCCATATTGTCTCGAAGAAGAAGAAACTCTTACCATAAAGTAAATGTTAGGCAAGAAAATGGATAATAAACAAGTTTCTGAATTTAACAAACATTTAAGCAGTTTGGAACGCAAAATATGAAAGAAAACTAAGTGATATCGTATCACTGACCCTTATGTTGTACAAGTTGTTTTTTATGGACTTAAATCTGTTACGGATTCTGGAAATTTACCCAATATCAAGTATCCTGATCTTATTCCTTATCTCCTTTGTAATCCTTCCCCTTTCACAGGCGAAGCATTAAAGGCCTACAAAAGTACAGGTGCATGGAAGTATTTCCAGTCATGTTTTGTTCGTAAATAGTATGACGACCAAAATATGCAAAACTGTGTCCATTATTAAATGTGTTTGTTTCTGAAACTTACCACTGATAAAATGTTTCCCACAGAGTCGAGTGTAACTTGTTGCATTAAAATCCTTTCTGTTTATGGCGCCTCCTTCTTCTGTGATATGGATCACGTGGGATACGATAAAAAGGAATATATTCCAATGTACTACATCTGTGCTTCTTTATTTGCCTTGTATTTGTACATCTTTCAGTACTGCAGGATTTCACAGCGATATATACACAAAATATAAAAAAAAAAAAAAAATCAACAAAAACAAAACCAGCTCTTAAAAGTGTCACTCTGACAGGAGTTTTATTACCCGACAAGATGGCGTCGCAGGATTTTGTGACGTCAGCTGGAATCCCTCTATAGACACTGAAGTAAAAAAGAGAGTATGGAATGAAGGAGCTATAAGGAAGAGAAGTGTAACTAACCAAAAAAAAAATAAGATTAAGTCAGGAGGATGGTTCTAGTTGACTAAAATTGCAGCTATGTTAGTATTGTAATTTAAAGAGCCCATATTTGGCTATGACATCACAATTTGAAACAGAGCATTTTGAGCTTTAGAGATACAGACAGACTAATAATAAAGATTCCTCAAACATATGTGAACGAAACAAAACACAATTCTATGCATGTTTTTGAGGAAGTAACAGCATTAAAGCTTCAGTTTAGTGTAATATAGGACTTTTAATGTGCCATAGAGTATGGCACTATACCCCAATAAGCTCCTCTGTGTTTGCTTTGAATAATATACCTTCAGTTATGCCCTTGGAGAAATTGTTTTGCAGCGCTTTCACAAAACTTTGCACATTTACACATCAGACCGAATAAAAACAAGCCAGACATAACCATTAGTAATCACTCATTCCATCGGCTCTGGCAGCAAGATGTTCAGCCATTTAGGAACTTTATTGCTTGTGGAACTATAGAAAAGTTTCATCCATCTTGAGCAGTGGAGGGCTGAGGAGACTATTTATTTAGTAAGATTGTGTTTTTATGCAAGATTAATTTAATTGTATTGCTAAAGTGCGCTGTGTAACATTTCGGTTGGGGCTCCATCACCTTGTTTTTAAGGAAATGTCATCGCTCTGCCTGGAATATTCCACAGTGTGACATTAAAACAGCTTCACTTTACATGTTTTCAGTTACAGGTGCTTTTATAGCTCAAAAAAACTCAACAGCCTGTGAGCAGGGATGCATCTCCACAGATCTCACCTGTAACTTGGTCTGGTTTGGTTTCCATGAAGATAGAGAGAGATTTAATGCCATATTGTGAAACATTTCCAGAGAAAGCAATGATATCTACATGGAGAAAAGCATTTGATGGACTCTCCAGCAGAAAAGTTACACATTGCATCTTTTATATTAAAACGGGGAAAAAAAAGAAAAGAAATGGCTGAACTCTGAATGGACATGAACACCTTTTTGAACATTTGACAAACAATTAATGCTTTCTTTACCCAGTGGTTTTTGTGTACTTGTGTATGTGTTGAGCAGTGGTGAATGAAGTACGCAATTTTGTACAGTTATCACAGCAAATAAATACTCAAGTAAAAGTATCACATGAAAAAATCTATGCAAGTATACAAAAATATGCCCAAAGAGTAAAAAGTACAAGTATTTTTTGCATAGTTTGAGGTCTAATAAAGGTTCAAATGTGATGATTTTTTAATGATTTGTAGAGCTACCTAAAATGTCTACTTAAGTGCAGTACTGTTACTTTACTTTTACTTTTTTAGGTTCCACTGCTGGTGTTGAGTGTAGAGAAAGGGGTCGGGTGTGGGAGGTTTTTTGTTTTTTTTATCTCCGCCAAGGCGAATATGCGATCGAGTCGGTTTATTTATTTATGTATTTTTATGTATTCATTTATTTGTCTGTGGACAGGATTTCTCGGAAACTACTGGACGGTTCTTCATGAATTTTTTTACCCGAGGCAGATCTTGGCCCAAGGAGCACTCCATTAAATTTTGGTGATGATCTGGATCTGGACCTGGAATCTGGATCCCTTGGCGGAGATCAGAAATGTCAGATCCCTCATTTTTCTTAGTTTTTTGTCTATTTTAGTTTTATCATTTCATAATAATAATAATAATTTAGGCCAGATACTTCAGAACACATTTGGACCACTTGCAGGCTGATGGTGGATTTGGATGATGCCAGTCAAAATCCTAAAGTTTGGTTTCTGCAAAGAGAAATACTGTTGCCTTAACAGCTAAGGTGAAAACTCAGGAAGAAAGAATCAAAGATGAAAAGAAACAGGCGCCATTGTGGGGTTTCCTGGATTGTCAGAGATCTGATATGAACTTGGCAGGTCCGTAAAGAAGCGAAAGTTTCTAAGAGAGAAGTAAGAGAGATAAAAATGTGAAGATGTAACAACAACAAAAGAAATATTTGGCTCAAACACTTAAAATCTATTTCTTTTGCATCACAAACAAACAAAAAAAGTATGTCAAAGTTAGGCACACATGCTCCTACCAGGAATATTCAGGAAAGGCAGGTGGCAGTTCATTTTTTGGGGGTGTGAAAAAACTATTCCACAAAAGACACTGTCACCATCTTTAAATGTAGTAATATTTACCTACACTGGAATATTCATGTTTTTATGTCAAAAGAGCTGCCCGGAGCTATTTTAAAGTGTAAAAATAGACTATCACAGTGAACACAATCGCTTCTAAGCCTTTATAATAGGGATCAGGCACAATTTCTACGAGAGAAGACATGTCACAAGATTCAGTCCACAAGAACGAGACAAGATTTTGATAGAATTTTTTTATATAACTAAAAACTGCGATTCAGTTCACAGTGCTCGCTTTATTTAATTGTATAGTTTTCCTGTCATTGTAGCACTGCTTTTTAATGTCACAGCTTCTCAAGAGGAGTTACTCAGTAAAAGTTAACCTGTTTTAATCTAAGGAAAGTAATATATGAGGGACAAAAAATCTCACAAGATCATTTTCTTCATGTGTGCACATCTTGTGGCAATTTTTTCTTGTGAGATTTTCTGGAACAACATCTTATCCCGTCCCTACTAGAATCATTTCGTAGATTAGCCTTGTGTTCAAAACCATTATTCTGATCTTATGTTATAATGTCTCCTCATCACAAACAAAGCTGCAGTTGTGTTTTGTTTCATTTATACATGTTTAATACACCCTGCATATTTATTCCGTTTTTCTCGAGAGAAAAACTCATGGCTTACACTTTGTTCCACCTTTTTATGTCATATGGAAATACAGGAAGTGCTCCACTGTGTTTTTAAACTACATACACATTCACCCTGGAAATGCTCTGCTGAACTAAAGGTAAAAGATGGACATTAACATGAAAACTATAGTACTACATGACATCATTTTTAACTATGAAATAATCTGCATAGTTCACAATGTTCCAGACTAATAAAGGAATATTTAATTTTAATTTAATTCCTTCTCTTTCCTCCAAATCTTAAAGGAAGCTGTTAACTTGAAAACTAAAAGGTGGAACAGACCATTTAAACTTTTTGTTCAGTAGAAATTGAAATTATCCAAATGATTCTTGTGAAGTGAGGTGATTTTAAAAACACAGTGGAGCACTTCCAGTATTATGTCATGAGACCACAACTTGGAAGTGTGTTCAGTTTGAGAGAAGAACACCAAGTTAAGTGAATGAAACAAAACACAACTCCAGAACACAACAGAACAAATCAGAAAACAGCATAATACGAGGAGTTTAATAAAGTCGATGTAATTTTAGTCGGTGGTTACATGACAGATGCTAAATTAAACAGCGAACATACAAGCAGCCATGGATTCTGCCCTGTTAGCGATAATACACAATTTGCTTCCTCATTTGTCTAGTGTCTCAGCTAAACCACCGCTAATTCTGCACATTAATTCTAAAAAGCTTGAGGGCACATCCAGGTTTATTAGTGCGCAATAGTGAACCAAGAACAATGTTTACGCCTGTATTTTCCTCCTTAACGCGCTTACAAGCTCCACGTTCTATAATAAGCAAATGTTTAATCAGGTTTTTAATTCAGGGGAAGGGGGAGCTAAGGACAGGTAGTTCTGTACCGCAGGGTCCAGACGAAATATAATTAAATTTCCTTATGAAGTCTCGGAGTACAGCCATGCATGAGAGCTACTAACATGACAACAAGGCCAGACTATATAGAGGAAGTATATTGGGAACGGACAAGGCTGAGTCACTCAAGTTACTCAAGTGGAGTTTGGGAGGTCGAAAATATGAGGTTATTCTAGAGAAATGGTGAAATAGGATTGCCAAAAGTTTCGGAAATCAGGTACTAAATGATATTAAAGCTTGTATCGAAGCTAGATACTCATTTGAGCAGTATCGATACTCAAAAAAGTCACATTCATGGGACAGAAATGAGCCTGAACAGCTTAAAAATGATCTTGTAATATAAAAAAAAAAAGTATTTAATGTTGAAAAATCACATTCTGTTGTCTAAAGAGAGTGTTTATTATTATAATTGTATTGGAATCAGTTTTGAGTATTCAGTATATCCCTTAGTATTGAATAGAGTTTGTAATTTTAGTATTGTGACAAGAAAATGAAGATGGATGTGAAAAGAATTATTGCACGAATGAATGTGTGCGTAAAAGACGAATTCATTTTTTAATAAAAAGAAAAACGCTCACAAAAATAACAAACATGGAGGATTTATAAAGAAAACTGAACAAACGTGTGAAAAATGAGAGAATAAAGGAAGAAAAGAATTAATAAGAGGCAAGAATGCATTTTGTGTTTCCATATACAGAGCTTCAAACCCATGTGAATATAAAAACTGGGTAATACGACTGTCAGGAAGGGCATAAATGTATTAAAAAAAAAAAAAACACATCTGAACTTCTATTTTGTCTGTTACACACATAGAAATCTTGTGTGTACAGATAATTTTAGATAAAGTCGTTGCTCTAACACTAACACCAAGATCGTTATGTTGAAAGTTTGTTTTGCACAGTGACCTAACTTTGATGTCTCTGTTCCTCTCGCTTCATTTAAAAATTTCAAAAGCACATTTACACAAGGTCAACAGAAAAGACAACTGCATTGTATTTTGTCGGTTAATACCCCAAAGACATGTAATAACCTTTCTTTAATATTCTGCAAAAGTAAAAAAAAAAAAAAACCACAAAACACAAAATCTGGCACCTGGAAAAGTCAGTCAAGAAATCAGGGGGTTTGCGGAGCTGCTCAGAGGAGACGTCGCCATTTAACATGAGGCAGAGCTACAGTCACAACATTAAAAAGTCTAATGGGTTTTCTGGATCTTCTGACAGACGCTAAACTCACACTGAACTTTGGGGTTGTTTCTGTATCTTCAAAGATGGGAAACGCTTTCATCTCATCAGCAGCGGAGTTTAAGCACATGTCTATGGGAAACTGTCTACATTCAAAACAGAATACATATAAATAAATAAATAGGAAAAAGCAGCATAAATGCACCAGCCATAACATTATGAAAAATACCATGTAAAAACAATAGGCTTTGGTGCTATATTCACAGTATCAATAACAGTATTTTAGCCAATACTATTTAAAAGGTGCAACATGTAACTTTCTAGTGGCTGTACAGTGAGGTTATTGCTTTGCCTGTATAGTTCTTCACTATGGCATTAAATCTTGCAGTTAAATCAATTACAGGTGTATTTATTGCTGAGAAGGACGCCTTGAAACACATGTATTCTTACTGTCAGTGGGGTCACTGCTTCACAGATCTGACCTGTAACCTGGCCAAGTCACATCACCTGGTTGGTTCCAGGGAGTGACGGGGCCTTCGCCAGAAAAGTTACATAGTGCACTTTAATACAGATGGGCAGCAACATTTGCAGATTGAAATAAATATTTAAATTGAGCAAGTACAAGGGCGTAGCACTAACAGAAATGATCAGGTTCAGTATTTCTGTATTGACCTTTTGGATATTTCAAGGCAAAACCGTTCCCTAACAACCATCCAATAAAAGGAGCAGAGCTTGTCTAATTTACACAATAGGGAAAAATGCATTTTGGGTGGGATTTTGTGTATTCGTGATATGGAGGGAAATCTTTTTATAACTGAGCTCTACTTCATAAGTGTAATTTCAACATTTTTGCATCACAAACTACAACTTGAATGGTGTAAAACATGATGTATATTCAACTGAAATTATATAGGCAGGCACAGCAACTGACTTTGAGTAATCTTTTATTATTATTAAAAATTAAACATGTGTGATTGAAACAAAACAACTTTTGTGGAGGTAACATTCTAACATGACATAGGTCACAATAGCCAATTTTGTGTATCATTAAGCAGTGTACAGTTTGACAAATGTAAAGTACGCAACCAACACCAAATCTTGCACTGCCTTCACACATGGGGTTTTTACATTGTGCTGTGAGCAAACGTTCCAGGCTGCTGAATAATAAGACTGCAAACCATAGCAGCTCTGATTATGCATAAACTCAAGCATTTTAAACCCGGGATATTCATTTACATAACAGCTGGGAACTCGAAAAGTCAACAAAACTAGACTTGTCCTTTAGCACTGCTGAAATATTGGAGTGATGAATATAGATTTAGGATGGGAGGCAAAGTGAAAGTCATCATCTGGACTGGTGAGCACTAATGAACCACTAATGAATATGAAGGAGGAGGTTGGAGGCACAGGGTACAACTATAATACTACTTTATATACTATTGAACTGTACTGTATTGCAACTAGGACTGTTGCAATAACCGCAAAAATGAATCACCGCGTTATTAAGAGGCCCACCACCACCACCGCACATGAACAACGTGATCCGACGTGCCACAACTAGAGCTGGAGAAACGGCAGCGGCACTTGTTCCAAAAGCAGTGTGTGAAATATGCGGAGGTTCAGGAGGGTCCGACCTCCCAATTAACCATCACACCCCCTAAAAGCCTCAAAAGCAACATTTTGAGGGGGCTCAAATATAGTAAAAAATAAATATATAATGTACACTAGGGTCACCAATGGTCACTAAAATGTTTTCTGAACTGATAATGTCCAATATTCAGAATTCAATATCCACAAAATATTTTTTGCCAAGCGGAGCCAATCTTGTGGCCATATGCAAACATATAAATGAACATGCTCACTCTCCACTGCAGCACAGCCCTCGAAACTCCGGTAAGTACTGGTACTGGAAAAATAACGTTCTTCGGTTCCAATTCTCGGTTCCTTGGCTTTAAATGCGAGCGTCAAAGCACCAATAAATATACCACAGTGATTTGACAGCAGTGAAGGTGCTCACGCGTCACGACCCCAAACAAACTCAAAGGCACAAACGGAACTCACGTTTTAACATAGTTTTACATGTGTCCAAACCCCAAACAAAGCGCAGTGTGTCATCTTACCGGTAAAACAGAAGAGATGAAGAATCAGCTGCAGTGTGCCCATTAGCGGCACAAGGAAGGAGCGGTTTTTGCACCGCTTATAGTTTATGCAAATTAGTCATGTGGTTTTAAGTTTTGTACCTGGCAAAAGCGCCAGAGGAGCTCTGAACCCTGCAACACGAACTCATAATGGTAAAGTAGTCTTCAGAACTTGTATATTATAATTTAGTAAGCGGTATCACAGCATACCGCGCTGTTGAGCCAAAGTATTTTTGCCAAAAATTCCCATCCCTAGTATTAAAAAGTACTTAATTTTGAGTACTTGCCAATACCAATGTACCAATACATGATTTTTACACAGGTACTATTACAGCGGTAAATCTAATTCATTTCATATGACCCATTATTTTTATTTATTTATTTATTTGATTGGGACAGTGCATGTTAATGAACATACATGACCAGCACGAATGTAAACACGCCGGATTGTAGCTATACAGCTAATTTCCATCCGTAGTCCCACGGGTCACAGGGATGATGAGGGGTCAGGGGTCAGGGTCACAGGGGTGTTGCATGTTTTTGGTTGGTGGGGGAAACCGGAGAACCCGGAGGAAACCCATCCAGACACGGGGAGGAAACATGCAAACTCCACACAGAAAGGCCCGGGCGACCCGGGGATCGAACCCGCAACCTTCTTGCTGTGAGGCCTGAGTGTTGCCACTCAGCCACCGTGCCGCCTAATAATTAATTACAATTAATAGCCTACTTTTCTTTTTGAGGTTGAGGATTTAAAATTTCTACTGAAATCCCTGTAGATAGGTATAATTCGGATATAATTTATTCAGATAAGTAAGCTACCTTTAATATTTATGACTGGCTTTGCCAAGTGCATCCAATGTTAATTGCCAAGGAGCCACTTTTAGCATAAGTGAGTGTTCTTACTTTTACCACAGCCACATTTGGAGGGATTCAAAACCTCTGTAACTGCTCTATTCAGTCACTAAATTTGTTTGTCAATTACAAAAAGTCACAATGCAGCACAAGCAAAGAATCACCCACACCACTCGCACACACAAGCTGAACTGATATCCTTTGTGAACTAAGCCTTTAAGAGGTGGTACCAGCTCATGGTGTCAGCAGCCTATTCACGAGTACAAGTACTGACACACAGTATTGGACCAATATCCAATACTGGTATCGGTATTGGTATCAGTGCATCCCTATTCATTTATGTAATGAAATAGGAAATGTTGAGTGAATATATAATAGTTGTGGACGGTGGATCCGGGTGTAAACCAGCACATTTGTGTTGACTGAGTCAAGTTACCAGTCGCCTCGTGTTTTATGGGACGAGTTCTCAATCCACATAATCCACCTAATACTCCACTGGCTTAAAGGAGCTAAAGTGGCCATTACTCCAATACCAGCCACTTTGAAAATACAAGGCAGATTCACTTTTTTACTTAATGAAGTATTAAGGTTAAGACTGAACAGGAAAAAATGCCCCTTTGGAGAAGTGAATAGATGATAGATTTCAAAGTTAAAAAAAAAAAAAAAAAAGTATTTAAGAAACACAGCAGGCCATCTTTGAAGTCAAGAGAGCAATGAGCGTTTCATTAAAAAGTAATTGTATTAAGATGGATTATCATGTCAGGCAGAAATAGGCAGAGAAGAACAAAGTGTAGAGGTATAATAGACAAAAAGTGCTGTACAAGGTGCTAAAACCATATGGGGACTATGGGTTCTGCACCGAATTATAATATGTTGTATGTATATGTATGTATGGGAAAAACATTATGGACACAGCCTCAGCAGCACTAACACAGACTTAGTTTACCCGGCTTAATTAACCATGTGCTACGAGGGCTACTTATCGTCAAGACCATTATACATTTCACTAATACTTTAGTTCTCAAAATTCATTTATTCTTACAGATTTTCTTTAAAAATAGCCTTTTAGAAGATTTTTTGCTCTGTAACAAAATTGAGTAGCCAAACTTCCCACTATATCTGACTGGTATCGGTGAGCATACCAAGGCCAAGTATCGTATCAGCTTGGATCGCAAAAAAATGTTATAGAAACACCAGGCTCCATGTGTTGTTTTTTCACAGTGCAGCAGTATATAAAGAATAATAAAAGTCTTTTTTCCAGAATAACCCATCCACATTTAACCTCTTTGGACACTCATATTCCAGGAGTTATTGCAGTACAGAGAAAACGCATTAGCCCGCTAGCCGCCCGCGGACATAGAGTTTTATCATAGTACATGCATGCTGCCTCTCAGTCGGCCACATCTACACGCCAACTATACAAGATAATTGCTCATCATTTTTAGAGCTTGTTACTGGAGGAGCTGGAGGTGGCTCTGAGCCCAGGACTGAGCACAGGAAGGACTGAGGAGGTGAACGTGGGAGAACTTGGACTGCTCCAAGATCAGAGGCGGGGAGAGAACGCAACAACACCAATGCTAATAGTGATAGTGGCAATAGTGATAGTGGTAGTAGTGATAGTGGTAGTAGTGATAGTGGTAGTAGGGAGTAGTTAGCAGTAGCTGGTAGCAGTCGGTAGAACTAGTAGTAGACCGTAGTAAGTAGTAGTAGGTAGTAAGTAGTAGTAGTAGTAGTAGTAGTAGTAGTAGTAGTAGTAGTAGTAGTAGTAATAGTAGTAGTAGTAGTAGTAGTAGAGAATGGCTGAGAATGCCGATTCATTTGTGTTTAATCTACAATAAATTATTTCAACTTCTTTCTATTTAAATAATATTTGAATAATTGAATGTATTTCAAATAGATAATTATTACTTGCTGAAATGATTTGCTTTGGATGAACCAAACATTTAAATGGAAAAAAGACAATTTGTTCAGGGATAGAATGAACAAAAATATAACTCAAAATTATAATGGATTAGCACTTTTCTTCTCAAAGTAATGTCACAATTTCATATATTATTCATTCACTCTCTCTGTGGCGTTAAAGTATTAAATAAAGATATCACTTTCCCGACAAGAACATGGGCAGAAGGAAGCGGTGACAGGTTCAATTTCTGTTGTTGTGTCCTTTGGCAAGACACTTCACCCACTTCAGTACAAATGCGCCGTGTCAGTGAGAGAATTGCAGTTGGAGAGGCTATTGTGTGCCCGAAAAACACAAAATAAAATGTTTTGGCGAGCTAAAAAGAAAAGAGGAGGTCTCCGTGAAAAAAGGAGGCAGTTCAGATGGAGCGGAGTTAAAGCCAAATAAGGTTAAAGAGGTTTTGGAGAAGACAAATCTGAACTATAGAAGCCCTGCCTAAAATGTCAGGCTCATCAGTGCACTGAGGAACTTCAACACGCAGAAGCCAAACACAGTGCGGGAGTCAGACAAGTTTGTAACAGAGGTTATGGACGAACAAAAAGGAAGGTATACAGAGGAATACTTAAAATTCTACGAAAAAGAAGAAGCGCTATAAGATCTCAGAGTTTATCTTGTACCAAATAAAGTGCCCAGACGTGAACTTGATAATCTCCCTTGTTCACTGGCTCCTACTACCACCAGACACAAGATACAAACACAAAATCCTCTGTCCTCTCTGTCTTCAAGGAGATTATGGCGTGGAAATAATCTTATCTATCAATCTAGCATTTATTAAAAGCTTTTAGCCCAGTTATAATGCTGTTAAATCCACAAAAACATACCTGGAGTAGCCTTTTGTCCCAGTCACGCGTGCTTGAGTAATCCTTTCTTATTAGTCCGTCTACATCTCCACATTTTACTCTTCAAAACTAGGATGACCTTTTAAGAATATTTATATCACACCTTTTGCACAGTTGAGCTTGTCAATAGAAAGTTTTGAACACCTGCTGGTGCGCCGAGAACTGAGCAACTTCAAGGAGATGTGGGAATAATATCTTAATAATCAATTGTGAGAATGATATCTTTATAATCTGTGTGTTATTTGGAAGAGTTTGCATGATTTCACTATCTGTGTGTCCCTAAACAAAGAGTCTGCATGCGACATGTGAGACAGGGGTTAAAAATACATGGAACCTGTTGCTTCAGTGAAAGGCTGAAACAAGGGGAAACATGGATATTTGTGTTTAGAGCAGGTTCAGTGGACCAGAGAGTAGAGCCATATATGTACAGTTTAAAAGACTGGGGTGTTCATGTTATTTTCAAGCTGTAAACCAAACCAAAAGTGGAATCCAAGTCATGTAAAGAAAGCTGATGTCTGCCAAAAATGACAATATAAATGTGTGACTACTGCAAGAAGCTGGAGAGATGTGAGTGGACAGTCCCCAATATAAATGTGTGAGCTGGAGAGATGTGAGTGGACAGTCCCCAGGGGTAAACCTGTATTTTCTGCCTAAACCAAATAAATATATTAAGTTGCATCTGGACTTCTGGACTCTTGTTTTCATCGCCTCCTGAAAAGCTGACAGAGACAATAGCGAAAAACAAAAGCTGTAACTTCAAACGTAGATCTATTGCTGAAATGATGGAAACGATTCTAGTGACAGAGGATGAAGTTTAAAAACAGAGTGGAAGATTTTCTGTATTATCACAAGGTGGAACAAGCAGTGTTTTATGTCTGAGAGAAAAACGCAGCCTAATTTTGTAGAATTTGCGTGTTAAATTGCGTGTGAATGAAATAAAGCACTCAATCCAATGCACTCAATGTTTGTGTCGAGAAAAGGTAGCTTAGAAATAATAATACAGACCCTTTAAATAATATGTTTTTTATTGTTTAAAAGTATGTTTAATCTGACCTGACCTATAACTTAAACTGAAAAGGAGTGAAACGATCCATGTATAGAATCCACCACCTTTAATAAGCACCTTTAATATGAAAAGAGCAGCGTCTTGGAGCAATATATTCAGTTTAATCACGTACAAATGGAAAATATCATGGCAATATAATATTATGTAAAACAGCGTGCAGCTCGTGTGCAATCTGATTCTATAAACAAGAGAAGATGAAGTGGGACAGTGCAGGCTTAGTGACTTCAAATGGGGCGCGTTCAGTTTTCCCGTTTTTTTTTTCATGAAAATCGCAATGACCTAAAATGCAGTTTGCGAAAATCCTCCCAGAGAAAGCCTGTTTACAGACCAGCGCCCACATAGGAATCGCACTGGTGACTTTGCTTCCTTCTCCCTCAGCCGCCTTTCATCCGCCATTGTTTCTATACCGCGCTCCCGCCTCCCACACGGGGCCTCGCGAAGCAAAACAACTGATTTTCATAACTTCATTAAAGCCGGGAATGTGACCGTGCCCTGTGCATGCGCGCGCCCTCAAACATCTTCTGCGGTAAATACGTTTTTCAAGATGGCTGCGGGGTAATTTGAGGAAGAAATAAAAAGGCAAAGACGAATCGCATTTCTCATTTCGGTAATGTACACTGTCTGCCAAGTGTTGGAATAAATAACAAGTAAACCGCGACAAGAATAGGGCGGAAAGAAAAGAGTCTGTAGGGATAGAAGAAGGACAGAGAGAAAGGACAATACAGATCGGCTAAATGGAGCGAAAATATCAAAGAAAAACAAACTGCGAGCGGCAAAAATGAAGCCTGAATCTTGGGCTGCCATCTTGTTTTGTATGAATTTCATTAAGACGCTTTTAGACAGCAAACAGAAGCGCAGGCCGGAGAGGGGAGGTGTGGACAAAAAAGACAGGATGAGGAAATAACGAATGTGAGTCATTGTGGCGAGAGGATGCCATTTTGACATCAATTTAGCTGCAGCACGGAAAACGGCGAGCACCGACGCAAACGTAAACAGGACAGGGGCTGGGACACAGGAATATTAATCACATCATGTCCAACGGAGGCAAAACATCACCACAGCAAAAAGAGGAAGTTTAAAGAACAAACTATAGAACCAGAAAATGGACCCGTGTCTGCATTAAAAAGGTAAAATGTTTGTTGTTTACGGGGAGATTGACAAAATGTAAGTCTCATTATTTTTTTAAAATCTACTTTTACTGATTTACAGCATCACAGTCACTCAGCAGTAGTAGATGCAGTAATAGTAGTAGTACTAGTAGTAGTAGTAGGTGTAGTAGTAGTTGTGGTTGTAATAGGTGTAGGTCTAGTATTAGTACTAGTATTAAGTGTAGTAATAGGTGAAGGTGTAGTACTAGTAGTAGGTGTCGTATTAGGTAGTAATAGGTGTAATGGTGTAGTAGTAGTATGTGTAGTACTAGTGTAGTAGAAGTAGTGTAGTAGTAGCAGCAACCACAGCAGTAGTAGTAGTAGGTGTAATTGTGTAATGCAAATAGTATGGGTAGTATTAGCATTAGTAGGTGTAGTAGCAGGTATAGATGTAGTATTAGTAGTAGTAGTAGTAGTAGTAGTAGTAGGCCACAGCAGTAGTAGTAGGTGTAATTGTGTAATGCAAATAGTAGTAGGAGTAGTATTAGCATTAGTAGGTGTAGTAGCAGGTATAGATGTAGTATTAGTAGTAGATGTAATGGTGTAATATTAGTAGTAGAAGGTGTAGTAGTAGTAATAGGTATAGGTGTAGTAATAGGTGTAGTAGTAGATGTAGTGGTGTAATATTAGAGGTAGTAGGCATAGTAGTAGTGTGTGAAGTGGTGTTGTAGTAGTAGGTGTAGCTGTCGTAGTAGTAGTAGATGTAATGGTGCAATATTAGCAGCAGCAGTAGTAGCAGCAGTAGTAGCAACAGTAGTAGTAGTAGCAGTTGCAGTAGTAGTAGTAGTAGTAGTAGTAGTAGTAGTAGTAGTAGTAGGTGTAGTAATAGGTGTAATGGGTGTTGTAGTAGTAGGTTTAGCTGTTGTAGTAGTAGTAAATGTAATGGTGCAATATCAGCAGTAGTAGTAGCAGTAGTAGTAGCAGCAGCAGTAGTAGTAGCAGTAGTAGTAGTAGTAGTAGTAGTAGTAGTAGTAGTAGTAGTCGTAGTAGCAGAAGTAGTAGTAGTAGCAGTAGCAGTAGTAGTAGTAATAGTAGTAGTAGTAGTAGTAATAGTAGTAGTAGCAGAAGTAGTAGTTGTAGCAGTAGCAGTAGCAGTAGCAGTAGTAGTAATAGTAGTAGTAGTAGTACTCTTTTGGATGTTGAACCATTTGTGTTTAAAATCTTGCTTGAAAATGTTGCTTTAGCTTTTTTAGAGACTGATAAAATGTAAATTATTTTTCCCCTCTACTTTTGTATTGATTTACAGTAACAATCACATCCACTGTCCAAATCCTAAACCCAGTAACAGCACCACTGCCCAAATCCTAAATGTAATAATGTAACGCTCTGCTACAAAGAGACGCTCGATGAAAACTTGCCATAAGGTAAATGTATCACTCTTGGCCCAATGTACTCTGGCCATAGAAAGGTCTGCTGCAGCCGGGCTATATCCAAAAATATGATTGTCCAAGCATGAATGGACTGACAGTGTGGCAGCTTCCAGCAAGTACGTCTCATTTTTTATATTTAAAGCTGCACAATCGGTTTTGGAGAAATGGCTACCTTGGTGAAAACACTTTGGCCTTCAAAATAAAACTGCATCATCTAAAAATCACTATTCAACCCTTCTGTCGCCAATGTGATTTACAGGTTATTTCTGAATTAACAGTAAATGGTCACATTATATAGCACTTTCCAACCTTTCAAGGCACTCTGAGCGGCATCGAGGAACCACTCACCCATTCAGACGCCGGGAGAAAGGCGGGTTAAGTGTCGTGCTCAAGGATACAACGACAGCATTCATCTGTGAGAGCTGGATTCACCCTGACAGCCTGCTTATGTTGAGAGTGGGACCTTCACTACCTATGAAAATATTTTGCATTCTGAATACTTCCAGGTTCATGCAGGTCCTACTGTTCTGCAGCAAAAAGTATAGCAAAACTCTGTCATTGATGCTATCTATAAACCAGGACTATTAGCGAATATTAGCAAACCTTTTAACTACAGAATTTGATTGGCACCTGAAACTAGGAAACCACTCAAGTATAGCTTATGGCATTAACTCTTTATGGACATCTCCAATCAAAACTGTTCTACAAAAAGATATAATCATTTCTGTGCTGAACGCGAGGGCAAACCACAGTACATGACTAAAACATGGAATATAAATTCACTTACACCTTCATTCGCTCAATACAGAATCATCACTGAAATTAAAATGATTCTCCAGTCCCTTAGCAAGCCTGAAGCCTTTTCTGTAGAATAGAAAAAAGTGGTATTTTTAACTTGAGGTTAAGACAAAGAGGAGGTGGTGTTTAATATGTGCCGAAAGTGAACAGTTGGACTTGGTTGGAGGGTGGGGTGGAGGACAGAGGGTGTAGATTAATTTTTTGCTCTTGTTGGTTACAAAATGGAGTAGCCTCAGTGTACTTCTTCACTCTATGATGTCAGACAGACATCGGTGCAGTACACGTATATTCAATAAGTACTATATCGAAGTACACCAAGGTCAAGTAAGGAACTATAAGACTACTGTATCTTAATACATTTAAGGTTGGGATGTTTAATGTCATACCGTGTAAGTACTGTACACCAAGGTCAAGTAAGGAACTATAAGACTACTGTATCTTAATACATTTAAGGTTGGGATGTTTAATGTCATACCGTGTCATGAATCTATAGTTTAGCCCTGGAGATGGTCTAGTCCTGGTTTAGTAACAATTTTTCTAGTTCAAGTGGATAAGACATACCTGGAGTTAAGAGTAGAGACTCTTCATAATGTAAACTTATACTTCTACACCAATTAGTTTTACACTATTAATCCTATTGAAAATGTCCTATTCATTCCAATATATAAAATAGGTTTTGTCTGATTGTGCTATTGTAACGTCTTATGTGAAGTCATCTGTACGACAGCTTTTGTTCTTTAATCTGCTCTGTAACATGACCTTGAGGGTTTGAAAGACGCCTACAAATAAAATGCATTATTATTGTGACGTTGAGGGCTTTGCTTAAATCCTTTACTGAAGAACAAGGTTCTTCAACTTCAAAGCCTTTTGAGGCTACATCAGTCTGAAGCTTCAAACTTCAGCATTTGGCATCTGGACAAGGCCAAATAAGTTTAAACTACAAACTGCATCTAACTTTTTCATGTTTTTTTGATGGGCTCTTCTCTGAGGTCATTCACAGTGCAGCACCTGCCTGACTTATACTGTTGTGTCAGAGGGATGCTGGACCAATCCAACGCTGTGCTTATGGCCCCAAAACACAGCAAAGGCCAAAGCTTCAACTGGAAAAACTGGAAAAATCCCACAAGCACCGAACGAGCCCTGGAAAACCTCTCGTACGCCTACTCTCCACTCCTGCATGTATTTATACTCAAGGCTTCAGGTACTGCACATTACATCAGTGGAAACAGACTGCATCAGTGTCCTTTCATTTTGTGCATAGTTTTGTCAAAATCCAGTTACACAAATGGTCATAATGGATGGACTCATTTGTTAAAATGTCTTGACTTTTTCTCTTCATAAAACATTACGTTGAGTTGCATTTCATTTCATTTTTGCATGAATCATTTTGTATATTTCTACCACACTACTGTGTGATGTCATCAGGTGGTATTCCTGAAAGTCTTTTTCATGTTTCTTTACTCAATACTTGAGTCTGGGGACCCCCCCTGTAAACCACTAGTAATGTGTATATTATCAGGAGTAGTTTGAGGAGTACTCTTCACTGAGTAATAATTTTCCAATCATTACTTGATCTAATAATAACCTCACTGAAGATCCAGAAAACACTTAATACTTTAGTACTAATGCAATACTTTACAATGACGTGAGTGTGGTCAGTGGTGAAACCCCGGTTTTTAGGTGGGTGTGATTGGCATGTGAGTGAGTCAGGGACATGCATGGTCCATCTATATCAAAACAAATATGGCTGCTTATGAGGAAAGAAAAGAACATCACAGGGAACTGAAAAACATTGCAGATTTGTGACCAAAGTTTCTTGTTTGTAAATGATTAAAGTTAAGGCGTAACAGAGGACGTGAGGACCAGACCTATACATCTGTATAGAAAGACATTATAGCTCATGTTGGATATGTCAGGCAAATATTCCCATTTAACTGCATAAAAGGAAGGTAATAAATTAATCTTTTGTAATAATTGAACTAAAATGATGTTAAATTTAAAAGCTTTAAGTACTAAACTATTTTCTAATCAAGCCCATCAGCAGCTGATTGCTTCAGGTCTCAAACCAAAAACTATTTTAATTAGGAATACTGAGAAAAATCAGTTTTAACCAAATGACTTCTCTGTAGTGATTAGAGCAATAAGAGACTCGATTAAAGAAGTATGCTCATTTCAATCTTGGGTCACTTTAAGCCAATTGCTCAGTGAATATAAGAAAATAAGAAAGAAAATCTGCATTGCCCTGATGGAAAGCAACCCGAGGTCTGTCGGTTGGAAAATTGCACATAAAGTCACAAACAGAGGAGGAGGACAGATAAATAAGGACGCTATATTCACAATTGTGCTACTCCCACATCTGAAATTACACACATTTTATGCTTCCACCACAGAAATAGTCACCATGAGTCACAGGGCAATCTCGATGTGTTATCTGTAATATGTGAGCATACACCGAGACAAAACTGCGAGGAGAAAATAATGTCACACAAGAACAAGCAGGTCCACGGCAGTATGTTTAAAAGAGGGTGGGGTTTTCCACTCGTACATCTCTGCAGAACAGGAGCCTTACAAAACAAAGTAAATTTTATAAATGAGTTTTCAATATTACACCCAATGTTCTTATGCAGAAACAGCTCTTAAAGTCAACTGAGGGCAGCAAAGTGCACTTCAGTGATTGTAAATTAAAGATAGAAAACACATCTTTCACTAGACTTTTTACCAAGAATTTTACTTTAGTTCGTTTAAAACATAAACTAAATAAAAAAAATACTACTACTACTTTCCAATGAAGCACTTTCGATTCTCAAATGTATGAGCTGTAATTCAAATGAAGGGGAAGAATTTCAAAATCCTGCATATTTAGGCTGTGCTTTTCTTGCAAACAGAAAACGCCCTATCCCACATTGTGATGTCATGTGGCTCCACTGTGTTTTTAAACTCCATACACCTTCACTAGAATAAGTTATTTGGATCAGTTCAGCCCTGAAATTGCCAATCTCTACTGAACTAAAGCTAAAAGGGAGCTGTAAATGTGTAATATTTGAGCAATAATGCAGATTTATTTTAACATGCATGAATGAAATATGTTTTTGAGGAGGTAACAGCATTATAACATGGCTTAAAGCTTAAAGAATACATTTTGCGTAATATAGGACCTTTAAGAGCTAAGAGTCAAATAAAGAAAGTCACAATTAATAGACTTTTGAGAAAAAAAAAACTGATAATGCAAGTCATTCCCAGCAGTGTCCACCATGAAGATTCCACTGCATTACAACGCATAAACTGGAAACAGATGAGTCGGGAGCAGATGAGGATAATGATGTGATCACTGTAACGTACGGGCCACGCCGAGACAAAAGGGAGGCGTCCAGAAGCAGGAGAGGGCAAGAAATGTGGTTCGATAAATATGACTGGAAAAAGAGGGATGAGGAAAGGCGAGCTCGCGCTGGTAAAAGGAGAATTATTGAGCCGGTGCACAAGTTAGTGGTGAGGAAGACGGCGAGGGAGCTGTAACTGACAAATGGCAAATAGGCAGAGAGATAAGTCAATTCTACAGTGTGGTGTGGGTTTTTGTCACAGCGGGGCCATTCAGAAGACACTTTTCACAATGTCAACCGTGGATAAAGAGCCAATGCGGAACATGAAAGGCATCTGTGTTTAGATCTAATGGGGTTTTTTATGTTCATGTTCTGTTTTTTTTATTTAATGAGCAGCTTAATTCCCAACAAATAACTATCAGTTGTCATTTTAAGACCAACGGGTTTTGTGTTGCCATCTTTAGGATTCAGAATTAATGGAAAAAAAAAAAAATCTGTGA
>JACN01052265.1:0-20626 GCA_000787155.1 Scartelaos histophorus
ACAACAACTCACCCTTATGTAACAGAGTACTTTTCTAGCAACATACTTCCTACAATGTCCTACTTTTTATTTAAGTAACCATACGACTGCAACTGAAGTAACTTGTGTTAACAGGCCCCGCTGAGTGTACTGTAATATCTATTGTAATGTGTCTGTGTTTGTTGTGCGGTGTTGTTGCCGTATATGTCAAACGAGCTCTGTGTGCGTGAAAATGAATTTCCCCTCGCGCCCCTTGGGGACAATAAAAGTCTAAAGTCTAAAAGTCTAAAGTGTAGTGTTGTTCCCGTAGCCTTTTTGGATCGACTCCAATATCGTACTCGCTGGCTACTCAATTTTGTTACAGTACGAGAGCAGAAAATAAATCTTCTAAAAGGCTATCTCTAAAGAAAATCTACGGGAATAAATGAGATTTTGAAGACTTAAGCATTAGAGTCAAATGTATTAATGGTCTTGATCATGAGATGTGCTGATTTAAGCGTTTTTACCTTTCTGCTTCATCATTTTCTGCTACAGTGTGGGTAAAAACAAAAGAAAGGCCTGTAAAATCCTCGCAGCGCATGGCTAAATGTGCAGTAGTAGTAGTAGTAGTAGTAGTAATCTGTTCAGTATCCACACCACACAAAGGGTAAATGAAACACAAATGTTTTCTGTTATTACTAGTGTGTTTTAAGCATCTGCAGAGCCTCCACAGTGTGTTTAACCTGCTGGGACCATTAGCATTAGCCGCAGACGTTAACAGCAGTTGCTTGTGTCTATTTCAAAATAAAAAACTGCCATATCCCTGTTTTTTTGATGGTTGGTAAGAATAAAATTGTGAAAAAGAGTGTGTAATTAAGGAAAATTGTGACTCACGACCAACATGTGAGTCAGTGTAGTCGCGTTTTCTCTGTGTTTTGGTCATTTTAAGCATATTTTCTTTGTATTTTACTTAAACAAATGACAATTCCTGCCTCTCTTTACTGTTGGCAGGTATCAGATTGGACAAAAATAGGGACACTTGGAACATTTTTTGTATAAAACTAGGACAAAACAGTAGTTTTCGTGATAAATCTACTAGGACAGAGGACACAGGGCTCAAAACTGGGACTGTCCCGGGTAAACAGGGACGTCTGGTCACCCTAATCTAGGCGTCCCAATTCAGGAAAATGGATTAAAGTGATATTTGTGATTTGGTCTGAGTACTCCAAGTACCGATAAATAAATGAAAAACGTGCAGTATCGGGGATTTTGCAGATAACGGTATGGGAACAACCCTAGTTGGTAAAAGTTTTGGTTACACTTTCTACTGGGAGAACAATGTACAAGTAAAAAAAATATTTATGTAGTTCTTCCACTGCTCCTTTTACATATTGGATATTAACTATATATATATTTTTTATATCTTAACCTTAAATAATTTATCAGATGCCCCAAACTTCCCAACAGTTACTTGTACTCTTACCTACGTTGTGAAAAGTTTATTCTCACAATTTTTTTTACTCTTACTTGCCTGGAGCTTTACTTCTACCTGAGTAATATCATTTTGAAGTAACACTACTACTACCTGAGTACAATTTGTCTCCATGAAGCAGGTGGCAAACTTTCCACCAGAAAAATTACACATGCACCTTTAGCAAACCTTTCAGAACGCTTAAACTCCGAGCGAAAAACAACATCTAAGGGTTGTCGCGATCTCAGGGTTGCATCGATATCAATCACGGTCTTTTGTTGTCTTGTAGCTATCAATAGAAACAAGATGTCAAACCAGACGTCACGCGTTGTAGCTCGCGCGAGGTTGGCCGCATTGAAAGCACAAATCTGCAGCTGTCACTTCCAGTCCTCAGACACCAAAGGAAAACAACACTTCACACAGCCCTTGAGAGGAGCTAGCATACATCTGCGCGTCAGAGGATCCGCCATTCTATGTGTAAATGGACTTTTGCATTCACAGGTGACTGGGCACTGCTGTCATATCAGATAGGCTCTCAGACGCTTTAGCTGCCAGTGTTTCAGTGGATATGGAGTATGTTTTAAGAAAAGAAAAGGGGAAAATAACGGTTATGTTATGGCCTGCGCGGGATTTGGATCTATCTGGTAGCCCATGCTGAAACTTAGACTTAAAGTGACCGCTTTTCATGATTCGCCAAGTTTGACGTAATTTGGTGGGATAATGTCTGCTGTAAATATAAATGATAGTTTTGCACATATCAAGAAGTACTGTGAAGAAAAGTTTAAATATATTTTGAAAATAACAGGAAGTACCACGCTAGGAGATTTCTATCACAATTTAGACAAAAAAAACTAAATTTTCTCTGATACTTTAAATATTATTTCAACAAAATAAAGGTGTTATCTTCTATTTTTATTGATTATAAATTATTTCTGTGTACATGAAGGTCTTTTAGAGCACTGTGTAACATGGTTGTTCATGGTTGTCATAAGTTTTGGAATTCCCTCGCGTGATTCCATGATTTCCAACCAGGAAGTCAAATTTTAAACCTAAAAAATACCCAAAGTGGAAAAAGAATACAATTTTTGGATAAATCTAAAATCTAGGTATGTTTTAGTAAAATGAGTAGTCTAACCTGTCATAGGCACTTCAATAGAAAGCTCAAAAACACAATAACATTATACATAATGTCCACATGGAGAGTGGGTTCTCAGAGGGAATGTGGCGTGACAGCTGTCAGCATGAGTTTGGATCTGAACTGCAGGTCTATACAAAGGGCAAAGTTTATTCATGTTATGTACAGCTGATGTCAATAGTGTTATATTATATTCCAGAACAATGCTGGAGCAAGATGGATTCAGAAGTTTTGACCTTTTCACTTCTCTGATATGATGTCCTTTCCAATAACAACTGACTGTCCTGAGTATGTAAGTTTTTGGTTGGGGGCCCATCACCTGTTTCACAGTATGACTTTAAACAGCCCTACCTTATATTTGTTAAATTATAGGTAGTTTTATAGCTCAAAAATACTTAAACAAGAAAAACAGGCTTCTGACTGTGAGCAGAGATGCCACTGCACAGATCTGACCTGTAACTTGGTCTGGCTTGGTGTCCATGAAGAAGGTTTAATGTCATACTGTAAAACTTTTTATAGAAAGGTGTTTGTAAAATCCCTTAGTTTTCCAGGTAGTATTCATGGCAAAAGAGAAATTAAAGTTCTCAACTAGAGAAAGTTTATGTTGATGTAAAACATTTCTTGCTTCTTCTGTTCTGGTCAGAATGCTGCTGGATATATCTGCCTGCAGGGAGGACCTAGTTGTACTGAAACTACTGTTGTAGTAGTTTTACTGTGATACTACTGTAGTAGTTTCTGTGTACTTTGCTCCTCCCTGCAGGCAGATATATGGTAGTGCCCACCAGTATTCTGACCAAAACAGATGGAAAAAGCAGCTTGGATGAGCTGCAAAATGTTTTTGACCAAAATAAACTTTGTCCAGTTGACAAATTGAGTTTCTCCATTGCCAGTTTATAGAAAGCAACAACATCTCCATGTGAAAAAGCATTTGACAGATCTTCTACCAGAAACATTATACAGTGCCCCTTTAAACAGGGAGAATGTGTCTATTACAGTGGGTTTAAGATGTAAAAATGTTGAGATTGCAATTGAAATGTGAAAGAGTTAAAGAAATGTATGCAAAAGTGACCTTTTGGAGCTTTCTAGCATGTTCTAACAATCTCTGTCCATCCTGGAGTGATTTTACAGTGTCGCTCTGAGACTATTCAGACCCTCCTTACAGTTATCAGTATGATCCTGCACAAGGCTGAGCTCACAAGGCTGCCTCATCCAGGCTCCCACACAGACATTTTTCACAACTATGTATAAGAGCAGGATACAAAAGGACACTATAGCTTCACAAATCTGATGCTATGTGCAAAAGGTTCATTAGTGTAAAGGCAAAAATCGAATTAGATTGGGCGACAGTAGCTCAGGAGGGCGCTTGAATGACTCGTCTCTTTTGCCCATTGTTTTAATGACTCCATCAATAACAGACCCATGCCATTCTCAAGAGCGTACAAAGATCTGGCCACGCTTTACCCGTCTTGTAATATTGAGTCTTTCATTCACTAGTTCAAAAATAGATCTTCATGATTATATTTATTAAGTGATGGAGAAACATAATACTTTAGAGAGGATGCGTTAGTGCACACCAACAAAACACCATCTGCCGGAAACTGATACTGTGTAATAATGGATTTTCTCTCCGTTTAAATACTCACTCCAACCAGCGTAGTCCATCACTCTGGAGCTGGGGTATTTGCTCTTTGATATTGGCCACACAATCAATAGTGCTTTGCTTTTGCCGAGATAGCAATATTACTCCATTTTCAGGGTTAGGTAATATTAGTCTGTAAGAGCCTATCTATTGATCAGACCATAGACCATTCATACTGGAGAGCACTCTCCACAGTACCTGTCTGAGTGAGCGTGACATATTCATCTGGCTGTGATGTGATTGAGTTTTTTTATGAATGAAAAGTAATGAAATTAGAAAAGTGATGAGTATGGGAGTGCGTTCTTAACACTGCAGACAAATGGACTCTTCAAGCTTATTTAAAGTGCTGTGCATGTGTGCTTTTTGTTTTTGTTTTTTTGCCCAAAAAGTAAGTTAGACTAAAAAAGCATGGATTTTACCGAAGTGGGGAACAAGAAGAAAAAAAAGCTCAGTGTGAGCTGCATCTTCACAAACCTGACTCTTACTGAGCCTGGGAGAGGGCCTTTTGCTGCTTGTTTCCATGGGAAATGCTGTTCTGACTGTTGATACTTGCAGCTGATGTCATTCACAAGGGATGTGATGCTAACTGGTGGCTATGCTCTGTCTGAAGCTCTGTTACTCAAGTTAGATTTTATCCTGGCCTTTATGGTTAGAATGTGTAAACAGAGTTAGCTGGAACTACAACAGATGAGCAGACTATTGCTGGTAAAAAATTACAACTCACAAGCTAGTTATTATTAGACATTTTTTCTTTTAGTAGCTCTCACTTTTTTGTTGAACATCAAACTCCTATACAGCACTATTAATGGTCATGGTAACAAGCTATTACAGCCTCCTGAAAATGTGTTCTTCAAAATAATTTTGTAAGTTTTCACAAGATCTTTTTATTTTAATTTTGTTTTTGCCAATGTGGACATTATGTCACCATGGTAACTGCTGAACATTCTGTCAGGCGCATACAGGCAGAACACCCCCAGCATTATGTCACTTAAAAGTATTAGTAATATTCAACAGTATGCCATAAAACCAATTTATCCCCATGAAAAATGTCCCGAAGTGTGGTTTTAACTTTGTTTCCATGGAATCACACCTCCATTTAAAGTGTTTCAAATGGTGTGATTCTGCTGAAAAATGGAGGAGGTTTTACCCGCTTACAGATTGAGGTTGGCCAATCAAGGATTAAACCCACCACCTACTGGTTAAGAGGCTTAACCCTAACCACTCTGACACTGTCCAACCCATCATGTTAATGGAATGTGCTAAACCTCTCCTCTCCATCTTTTTACCAGCCAGCAACAGGCTGCCTGTGCCCCACTGAAACATTAGGTATGCGGAGGAATGAAATAATAACTGACTCTTTAAAATATCTAGAATGTTCTTCACTGAAAACAGCTCCAGAGTTCTGCTTTGTTTCATTCACGCACATGTGAATAATCCTTTATTGTTATTCCAAACCTCAAAGTGCTCTGCCTCACCATGATGAAGTGGTAGTTTTCAAGTTAACCACTACCTTTTACCTTTCATTCTGTAGAGACTTGCAATTCCATAATTGAAATTATCCAAATGATTCTAGTGAAGGTTTATGGAGTTTAAAAACCGTATAACCACACGACATCATAAGGTTAAACAGTATTTTCTGTTTGAGTGAAGAAGACGGATTTGTTTGTTGAACATGTTAAACACATGTAAATTAAACTAAACACAACTCCATAACTGCTCATCTCCACTAAACACAAGATTAAAAGTAGCAGTTAACTTGAGCATTTGGGCTTTGGAGATTTAGACAGACATGAGAATGAAACAAAACACAACTCCAGGTATGTTTTTGATGAAGCAACCACATTATAACATGGCTTAAATCTCACAAGAGTCAGTCATATAGGAGCTTTTAACCAACAATAAATACTAGGGTGGGTTACGTTCATCTCCCCCTTCAGACACATATTTAAGGCAGTGACTTCCAGAGCACCTGTCAGAACTGAAAAATCCACTTGGATGAGTGGCCAACTGTTCACTCTTAAAAACTTTTATCTTGCTGACAGAATTCAATTTTCTCTTGTGAGGGCTCACACTGTATTCTGAGGTTGTGGTCCTTGGGGTGAAACAATAAGACGTGTCTTTTTTGTTGAAACCTACTGTACAACCATTTAGACAAACAGTGGAGAAGCAACTAGTGAAGCTCTTTACCCACGAACACAAGGCCAGTGTGCATCTTAAAGTGCGTATGATGATTCCCTAATTCTGATTGAATTTGGTAGGATAATACCTGTTGTAAATATAAATTGTAGACTCCTCAAAAAGTAATTTATGAAGAAAAGTTGAAAAATATGTAACAAAGTATAACAATCTATTTTACAGAGTTCCACATTGATAACACACAGGGAGAATTCTGTTCAAATATTTCACATAATGTACAAGAAATAAACACATTTTTCCATTATTTTAAACATTATTTCAAAAAATAAAGATGTTTTCTTATATTTATATGATATTTTTTGTCACATTATAATTTAATGTGTACATTAGAGGAGTTTTGAGTGATGCCATGTTGTGATTTTCAGCTTGGAAAATTTTAAACCTTAAAAATTAACAAATTGATTAAAAAAGTGGTAAAATCTTCATAAAATTCGTAAAATCTAATAGTTAAACGTAATGGTGTTTTAGTAAAATAGTAGCCCAGCCTGTCACTTTAAATGTACATTGTGTAACTTTTCTGCTGTCAAATGCTTTTCTCCATGTTCTGTCTAGAATGGAGACCAAACCAAACCAAGATATAGGTCAGATCTGTGGAGAGGCGACACCTCTCACAGTCAGAATGCCTGTTTTTCTAGGTATTTTTTAGTTGTAAATGTACCTGTAATTTAATAAATGTAAGGTAGAGCTGTTCAATATCATAGTGTGGGACATTCCAGGCAGAGAAATAACATATCCATAGAAACGAGCAGGTGACGGACCCTCCACCCAAAAAGTTACGCAATGCACCTTTAAATTGTGGGGATACAACCGACATATGGGTCATAGCTGGCCATCTCTGTCATCCGATCTGCCACCATTTCCAGTATCTATCTTGAGTACCTCCCTCAGAACACTTTCAACCGACAAACACGTTTAAAAATAGTATTAAAAGCATCAACGGTGTATAAATAAACGTTCATGTACACTCTATAAACTTAAAGAACGTTGAACTCTGTGGTCGCCGATGGCTCAGTGGCTCTGTGATAAATTGGAATAAAAAAAAAAAAGGCAAGCCGGCGGATTTGCGATGACAGCTCCGACTCAATGAGCAGCCAGGTATAGAAGCCTAATATCTCCTAAGAGTCTATTTTTCTGACTGACAGGCAAGTTCGCCGGGGTTAGCGTTCTCACGGCAACGCGAGCTCCCCCAGCCGTGCACCCCCTGGCCCTCGGAGACGAATCAGGAGAGGCGATGCTGTCAAGATGTCTGACGCGAAAAGTAACACACAAACACAAAAGGGAAGAAAGATTGAGACGTAGATCTTTAAAAGAAACTGACGCAAAGACGTGTCAGAGACCATCGCGACGTAACAAAGCCGGCTCCATTGTCCTGTGAGGAGTCTTTCGCTGTTCACTGAGCTGAGTAATTCTAATGCTAATTACGTCCGTGCGGTTTCGGGATTCATACGTTGGTCCCACTGGAGAGGATTGACATTATTAGAGCTCATCGTTGTCATAAATCTCAAGGATGCATGTCTGAATGGTGCTATGTAAAATGCGTCGGATGGGTAGTCATGAGTCGTATGTGACAGCAAAGGGTCATGGGTAAAATGAAGTTTTAATTCATTTTCATGGTGTTATTAAAAGAGTGCTATGTAATTATTTCTTGTCTATTCAAGGTGGCGCTATAGTGTACTTTTCATATGCTTTATAGTGTATTCTATTCCAGCCAAGAGCACACATTCAGGATTCAAATTCCTGCACAAAGTATGTGCATGTAATATATATTTTTTGATGAGTCATTGGAGTGAAACAGTGAAAAATTCCCCATCTCCATAATATACTTTTTTGCTCCTAGTCATGCTTAGAATTTAATTCCCAAATTTGGTACAAATCTGATAATGTTGAAATTTCATGTATATGCTAGGGGGCGCTATAGTGTTCACTTTTCATATGTTTATAGTGTTATAGTCTTATATTGAGGCTGAGATCACACATTAGTGATTAGTAAAATTCCACCACAATCAGACAAAACATGTGCATGTACAATTTTTTCAAGTATTTTTGGGGGTAGTCAGAGGCTTTTATAATTTAATTATACAATTCCACCACAATCGGACAAAACATGTGCGTGTAAACATTTTTCAAGTATTTTTGGGGGGAGTCATTGTGCCTCTAATGGCCAATGGTGAAAAATTCTTCATATCCATAATAGACTTTTTTTGCTTGCTGTTGACTCAGCATTTAGGAAAGTTCAATCCAAGATGGCCGCCTTCTGGTATTTCAGGGCCATAATAATATTTTTTGTTTGTCGAATTTCGTGGCTCTATGACAAAGTTGACATTCGCCCGTGCGCTCGTCGTTCCCATGCGCTCGCCGTAGCCAGAGCAATAGTCCCTACGCCCTGTCGGGGCTCGGGCTTGACTACTAAAAGACAAATGCCTCTTGATACACATAAAAGTACAGACAGAATGCATGTGTTTTATTTTAGCTTAAACATCCAAAATAGCCAGAGAATCTTAAAGTTTATGTCAAACTATTGTCTAACCACCAGTATATTGAGAGAGCCGATTTTCCCATTTCGAACACTGCTGAATATTAAGAATAAAGTTTGACCTCAGCCCTGTGATATGGCCTTGATTATGGACTCAAATACCTTTTTGGCTCAGCTATTTCTATTTCAATTTTATACAAAAGCCATATTTGACACGCTCAATTTTTGCAAGCTACTTTCGTTAAAAATATTATTGCAAATTGCTCAAAAGCCATTTATTGTTAAATATTAGAAAATAATATAAGGACTTGAGAAAAAAAATGTCTCTGTAAGTTTAGTTCTTATACAGAATAACCGTCTGTAAAGTTGTGTGTAAAATCCCTCAGTCATCCTGGCAGAATTTATGGCAAAGGAGAAATTCAATTTGTCATCGGGACAAAAGTTGTTTGTCAGTTCTGGTCAGATTGCTGATGGACACTGCCTTAAGTGTCTGCCTTATATCTGTCAGTAAAGTGTCTTGCTTGAGGGCACAATAGCAGCAGTGGGAATCAAAGCACGTATTTTAGAGTTCTAGACAACAAACAGTTACATATTATTGTGTTAAAACTCGCAATATTGAGCCCAGGAAAAAGCCAAATGGAGTTGGTCACGGCCTTGGCTCTTGTGCACTGCTGACACCATGAGAAGAGCAGATAATCTTGTACTTCTTGAGTCGGCTGTTTTGAGGAGTGTGGTAATTCAGTGGAGCTCACAGATCCTGTATTAGAGACGACTTTGGGCCCCTGGTTAAGTCGAGCAGACAGAGGTGAAGAAGAGATATAGGATTAAGGCCTCATCAACACTCCAGGAAGAAAACTTGTCTATTTTTTATATATATATTTTTGGTATTTCCTTGGAAAAAAAACAATAACAGGAGCGTGCTAGAATATCAGTATAACATGTTTTGTGGACTGTTGCATCAATATATTGCTGTATGCTTTTTGTTCGTTTGTTTAATTTTTATTATATATATATATATGTTAAGTTGGTTAAGTAGGCTTAAAGGTGCAGTTCGTACTTTGGTTGCGATTTGTGTTATATTTTGGTATGAAAAGTGCTCTATAAGTGTGATTGATTGAACTTTCTGGACGAATCTATGGAAATAAAAAGTTAAAACCACCTTATAAATAAATACTACTGCATACTGTGAAATATTGTAGCTAAAGGAACACCATTTCCACTATTTTTGAGACCCGCAGTCCAAATGAGAATCAGGTTTTTCGGGATACAAGCTTGTTCAAAGTACAAACACAGTTTTTCAGTGCAATATACACAAACAAATATGCTTCTATTTTAGTTTTGTTTTTTGACAGAGCCGCAGTTTTATTGCTTGTAGAGAAAGAAACCTATTTGTGCAATACACTTGACGTATTCACTGTTTTGATTTGCATTTGTATTTATTTATTAAAGGGGCATATAAAAAGAGAAGATAATACAAGAAATAAACATGTACTTGTAAATATGCAGGACTGTAGCCAAAGCTAATTTCCATCCTTAGTCCCCCGCTGGACCAAGGCCAGTAACATCACCCGCACTATTCATAAAACATGACAAAAGCCTACAATACTCGCTCCCACATGTGTAAAACTGCAGATGACGGTGTATTTTTACAGCTGTAGATGCTAATTCAGTTCTGTCCTGCATTTACGCAAAAAAGATAAATAACTTCTAAAGACCTTTATAGATTTATTTTTTTCAAATATTTGATAATCAGTATATTGCACATGACACTCTGATGATTCAAATGGCCGTATTTCAAACAAATACCGCTATTAAAATGTATTTGGTGATATACTGCAGAGTGTCATGTGCAATATATTGATTATCTAATATTTCATAAACAAACAAACAATAAAAAAAGTCTTCTATAAAGTTTGTGTCTTCAGAAGTTATCTATGTTTTGGGGTAAATGCAGCAGAGAACTAAATTAGCATCTATAGCTCTAAAAAATACACTTTCATCTGCAGTTTTACCCGTACATTCAGTCCAGTCGGAGTCCATAGTGTGAGCCTGTACAGTGTATACACCATCAGTCCATTGTACATGAAATGAGGTGTGAAGAACATATTGGCACAGTTCATCTTTACAGTAATGTCTTTGGATGACAGCAGAATCCTCCTCAAGTGTTTTCAGTCACGGTCATCTGACAATCCAGTTTGTATTGACTTGTTTTGCAGTGAAAGGTCTCCAATTGGTTTGCACATCCCCGTGTGTATTGAATATACTGAATACATTTGGCTCAATATGGTTTTGATGAACTTGTTGGGAATTTGCACTTCAGAAAGACGTAGGAAGAAAGGACTCACTGCGGCAAGATGAATTTCAGGTAAGGTATGAGATGTATTGTAGTAGTAGTAGTGGTAGTAGTAGTAGTAGTAGTAGTAGTAGTAGTAGTAGTAGTAGTAGTAGTAGTAGTAGTAGTAGTAGTAGTAGTAGTAGTAGTTTATTCAGTCCTCAGCACCTATTATGTCTAACCCTATTAAACAATGACAGTATTCCAAGAAAGAAAAGCAGCATATGAACAGCAAGTTTGCATTTACAGTTTCACTTGAGACTTACTGTACATATAGAGACAAAATATAAATTAAAACAAGCAAAACTGATGCAGAAAGGTTTCTACAGTGGCTAGACTCTTTTTTAAATCGTCACTCGTAGGTTGTTCCATATACTAATCCCTCTAACGCAAATGCAGTCACTATTTTTCTTAGTTCTTATCTTCATTTTTTTAAATATGCGTGTTCCTCTAAGGTTATACTGACTCTCTCTGCTGAAATAACTCCTGTAAGTATCCTGTGATATGTTAACCATCCTCCTCAGTTTACCCCAGTGCAATTGCAGTACATGGCACCCGAATAAACTGTAGTATTCCAGATGACCCTAGAGAAGTTTACATAGCATCAGTAAAACACCCAGAGACATGAACCCTGATAGCGTTGTCCATTCCAGTCCAGTTTGGCTATTTTTCCATTGTAGGGAGTATTATACCTCTGATGACCAAGATAACAAGGACTGTAATAATTGGCAGGAATGGAATATCTCTAAAGGTACTCAAGCTCCAGATCTTGAGCAAGTCTTGATCAGACTCAAGAGTTTGTATATTCCTCCTAAAGCTCATTATTATTGATGTATAATTTGGACGCATATCAAAAAGTATGAGAACCGCCAGATACTGAATGCAAAAAAATCATAAATAAATGCAAATAAATGTAGCAGTTCAAATGACAAAAGAAAAAATGGTAAGGCTCCAACTACAGTCAACTGGTCAGCCATCATTTGTTTAACAGTTTTTTTTTTTGTTTTTTTTTTAATTATTATTTTATTATTGTGCATTGATATTTCTGTAAGCGTTTTAACCAAAAAATTATCCTGACTAAAAGCATCTAAATATCTTCTATTACAGTGATGAAAATATGGATAATTTAATGGTGACAATCACAGTTATTCCGATTGATTGCATCCCCCAGTAGCTGGAATAAACTGATAAAACTAACAATTCATACTTTTTTACAGTCATGAAGCTCTTATTAAGACCTCAAGATTAATCCAATCAAACTGCAATTTTAATTTTAGCAATTATCAAATGGCGATGGCTGCGATTTAACGACGTATCATCATTTTATCCGCTAATAACAATATCTTCTGTCTTATTCTGCATAAAACTGTTCAATTCTTGTATTAAGTTGCCATACAGTAGTAGTTCATATTTATTTATTTTTTGTGTCCGTTCTTCTGGACATAAATTGCAAATCTTCAAGCAAATCATAGCGCTTGAAAAATCGTAATTAGATTAATCCCCTAAATCGTTCGGGTCCAATTTTTTTTTTTACCTTGCCTTTCTGCGCCTGCCTAATATCACAAAACACGACTTCTGTTTGGTGAAAATTTCGACCAGAAATGACCTTGTTGATAAAAATTGTATTGTAACCCTTTCCAGCACCTGCCTGAACCTTTCCGGACTTTTTGATGCGTACGAAACCCCACCAAACACATGAAAAACTAGCACTCCACCTCTCAGGCAATAGACATGTCACTTTGTGTTAACCTACGATCCTGCTGCTAGAACTTTATTACCAACTTGTATGTGTTCCATTAATTCTTAAACCCCTCTCTCGCCTTTGTGCACTATTTATAAGTGTCTGGGTTAATTCAGCCTCTCTCCAGATCATTTTTTGTGCCACAAGATGCAGTGGACCTTTGACTTCAATTTCCTGGAGCCGGCAGACGTAAATGAGAAGAATGCCTCCACGGCTCCCTGGCCAGCCGTGCACAAGGTGAGGGAGAGGTCCACACGTGTTAGGAGGCTAAGGCAGAGATGAGGCTGACCCGCTATTATCTGCAACTGGAACTCTCATGATTGGGCCATTTTCTTCATTAGTCGCGCTGCAGTGAAGACAAATCTAGTCACTACAAGCCTGACTGTTTGTTCATGTTGTCCGATGTTTTTTTTTTTGTCTGTATTGTGTTCATTCAGGGTAAAAATTGTTCAAAACCTTTAGATTTATCATGAGAAATTAATTATTGCTTTGGTTAGCACTTTTTTTTTTTTTCACCAGTAGATGGCGGATGTGAGCATGAGGTCAGATAAAAGAATCAAACTTGAGACTAGGTAGGACGTCCTCACCCTTTTCCTGCATAATCGAGGACAGAGAAATAATAAGACGCGGCCGCTGGTCTCTGGTCTCCTGTCAGGCCAAAGCCGGCACAATATCAGACTGCAGTAACGTACATGGCCTCTAGTGGTGACATGTGAGAATACAGGGTCGGCCAATCTATTTGCAGATGCTAAGAGCTGTATGTAGCCTGCGCTCTTACATTTACCATTGAATCTGGCTTGTCAGTGCTTTAATCCAGCAGCAGTCCCCAACCCCCGGGCCGGGTCCCCAACCCCCGGGCCGCGAACTGGTACCGGTCCGTGGGTCATTTGGTACCGGAAAAGTCCCAGCCAGGAGACAGAAGAGGAGCCTACGACTTCCAAGAAAAAGAAAGCTACATTTAATAGACAATATCAGGAGTCCTACTTAAAATACGGAGATTCCCACGCACCGAGCCCGCTCTGCATAATATGTGGCGACCGGATCTTGAATGAGGCAATGAAGCCCTCAAAACTGCTTCGCCACTTGGAATGCAGCTCATATCATATTATTTTGTTGTATTTATCCGCCACACCTTAAACGCCGGTCCCTGAAAATATTGTCTGACATTACACCGGTCCGTGGGGCAAAAAAAGTTGGGGACCGCTGGTTTAATCTGTTAACAGAATAACCAGCAAGTTTTTGTGTCATGTGAAAGCTCAGAACCTCCTGGATAGTGATTGGCTGGAGGTACTGGAGTTTAGGTAGTGGCCGTTCAGATCAGACAAAGGCATTTTAGGTTTAAACTGCATTCCAGCACTGAGAACAAAACACAAAATATAAAATATAAATACATGTCATGTCCAAGGTTTTTTCTTATGAAGAATAAATCAGCATGAGAACTGTTACCGGTCAAAGCTGCATTTGTTTTGAACATGTTTATTTCATCTGGGGACGCAATCAAAGTCAAAGTTTGAAATCACTTTCTTTCTATTTCCTTTTAAAGCGAAGGAAAGGGCAAAAGCAAAGAAAAACAGAATTCATTTATTATAAACTCTTTGCAGTGTTTCAAAGTTGATCCTCACTTTTCCAACATGCGTAGCATCCTAATTATTTATACGCTAACAAACAATAGCATGCTAATAGCGGACTTCCTAATTTGCAGAGGAGAAAAATGCATTATAGCACTGACGCTGAGCTCATTTTGATTATTATACATTCTCAAATGTCTTTATGCCCATGTATTGGCCCACTGTTTCAGCTACTGTTGTATGAAATATGTTTTATCAATTCAATTAAATTCAATAACATTTATTTTTGTATAGCCCAAAATCATAAGTTATCTCAGCGGGTTTCACAAAATTGTTAAATTAGCAAACAAAGATGTCAAAGAATGAAGCAGAATAAGAATAAAACAATAATAATAATAATGAATAATTAATTAATAATTCAAAAATACAGAATGTCCAACAACAAGCAGGCAAATGGATCATTGTCCCAGTGTCTCCTGTCCTTAGACCCTCCTTCTTCGGCAAGGAAAAACTTGAAAAAAACCCAGTGAGAAAAAACCGAGAAACCTCGAGGAGAACCAGTGAGAAAACCGAGAAACCTCGAGGAGAACCACAGTGAAGGAGAGATCCACTCCCATGGACGGACAGGCATAGATGACCAGGACGAGTCCACTGCCAATATCAAACTCACAAACAAAATTTTATCAAACTCAATACAAAATACTTCACACTATTTTTGATTTCTCTCATATTTACCATATTTTAACTTTTAATACTGTCATTTAAAGTAAGTTACACTCTCACTTACTGCTCATGTACTCTCCTGATATATTAAATGGCTAATCCTGAACACTATAGTTCTAGCAGTACATGTTTTTGAAGGTCTACAATTGGGGCCACATTTATTATTTATCTATGTTCCTCATGTTTATTGCAAAGGGCCAATAAACCTCGTCCCACTGGAATCAGGACAAGCTTTTGCAATATCATATGACACTCAGTTTTAATGCGTGTGAGGAGTCCATGTCAGAATCACCCGTGCGCACGACAACAAAAGCAGGAGCTGTGTTATTACCTTGTTATGGGAATAGATACCGGGAAACATAACATGACAAGTGAAAGTGTAGAATAATAAAATGCAGCCACATAAGGGAATCTCACAGGATGCTTTGTGACAGCCAGGCACTCAGATATTGAACAGGCATCTTTGTTAAACACAGGAGGGGATGCTACTTTCACCGTGTATTCGCCGCACAAGGCACTGATTTTGTGTGGTTCTGTAAAAGGTAAAAACATGAGAGCTGCATCGATCCGGCTTTTTCTGTTACAAAACCGATGTTGGTACTTTGGCATTAAGAACCCGTCGAGACTGAAAATATAATGTATTTCCTTAACACACAAACAGTGTATGGTAAAATGATCCAAATGTGGTTTTTTTTTATCACTAAATAGTAGTAGTAGTAATAGTAGCAGTAGCAGTAGCAGCATTAGTAATATCGTCCAACAGTCTCCTCTCTCATAAAACTTTAATCGTTTAATTAAATATAGGCGATAAAGAAAGCAAAACATGATAATAAATAAATAAAGGTGAAGTAAATTGTCGTCTTATAAATACCCAATCTACATTCTTGGTACTTCTGAGATATTTAAAATTTAATGGACACCTATCATGCAAAATGTATATTTATGAGCTTGTAACCATGTAATGAAATTGTCAATGCATCAAAAGCAGACCTGCGATTTCATGTAACTTCATTTGTGGTTCTACCTCTGACCCCTCAAAAAACATTGAAATTTCCCAGGATTGTGACGTCATAGGTTGAAACTCTGTGCTTTTAAGTCTATAAATCAACTCCAGACTCGTTTTAAGGGTTTCCATTGTCAAATTACATTAATCACTACTGCAAAAAATCCATCTCTGGTAACATCTGGTTGCTTTAGGTTCTGATGGCTAAAGTTATTGTGTTCAGAATGCTCATTTTCGCGGGTCCATTGCATCTGCTGATCTGGCCAAGCTGTTCTCAAACACTTTTCAACACTTCTCTCTTCTCATGGCCCATTAACCCCGAAGATCTCGCAACAGTCTGAAATCCGCTCTCTCCAATTATGACCTCAACGCAACGCCGCTGGTGTTTTCCTAAATGCTGACTGTGCGTCTGAATGCATCTTTGTTTATCATGTCTGTGCCCGTTTAACTGGAAACAACGGGCATATTTACAGACGAGCACAAGGGGCGCCCCACTGCTGTAGAGCAATCCCACAAATGCAATGTGCTAACGTGGATTTGGAAAGATAGAATAGAAAGTGCAAGCTTGTAAAATTCTTCTTCCTCTTTAGGGAGAAGATGAAAGTATTACAGTAGTTTATGGTGTTACTTCATGTAATTGTTTGAATGGGAATAAACCTGCACAGCAAAAACTGAGGGGTTAACATTTCAGGGTAAAACACAAAAATTTTTATTTTAACTATTTGAAGGTTAAATGGAGGTTCTAGTTGGGGTTATTAGCCAGAGTTGATATGGTTAAAGGTAATTCAACTTCCCTTGGTGTTAATTTGGCACATCCAGCCCACCACTTCAAACTCCAGCCAGAGAAGACCAGTTTGAACCAGTTTTGTACATAATTTCATTTAAATTATCTAAAATAAAGTGTAAAAATAAAACATGTTTTCCATTTACTCTCAAAACTTTAATATGACTCTTGATTTCGGGGTTAAACAGGAACTTTGGTTCAGTGTTACTTCAGTAACATTTCCAAAAGTGTTAAATTAACTCTACACTATATTGGACTCATATTAAGCCTGAGAAAATGTTAAAATTGATTCTGTGAAAGTCAATTTTAACACTCCACTTTTTGCTGTGTGGTGTGACTCTACAATCAATACATTGCTTACTTATTTATTTTTCTCCAGATGTTTAATATCATAGTGTGTAACATTATAGGAAAAGCAACAGTCTTTATGGAGATGTCACCAAAAGTTCCACAGTGCACCTTTAAAGGTCATATATTATGCAAAGTTGACTCTCTTTAGCTTTAAGCCTTTTAAGAAAACGTATCAAAAACGTATCTGGAGCTGTTTTTTCATTCACACATATTTGAGTAAGCCTTTATTATAGTACGTCTACATCTCCAAAGCTCAGAATGGCCCGTTCCACCTTGTGATGTCATGTAGTGATATTATTCCAGTTGCCTTTTACCTTTAGTTCAGTAGAGACAGGCAATTCCAGGTCTGAAATCGTCTAAAGGATTTTTCCTAAATGCTGACTGTGCGTCTGAATGCATCTTTGTTTTCCATGTCTGTGCCCATTTAACTGGAAACAACGGGTATATTTACAGACAAGCACAAGGGGCGCCCCACTGCTGTAGCAGAAGCCCTGAAATGCCATGTGCTAACGCGGCTTCGGATAGATAGAATAGAAAGAGCAAGCTTCCCCGAGGTAGCCACAGTGGAGGGCTGGCAGATGGAGGCTGCAGATGTTCCCAGGTAGGAGCAGCCTGGAGATTGGCTCTGGTTTCCCCCCGGACAGAGCCAGCCACAGCGGGGGAGACCTTTTCACATTGGCTGGGCTGCAGCAGGAGCTAAAGGTGCATACACTCTTCCAAGACGCTCCATTTTTCTACCTCATTTCAGCCTGCCCCATGCGGTGAGATGGCTGTGAAAGATGTGTTGTGTCAGAATACTTGTTATGCTCCACAAAAGTACTGGGGGGTTTAAAGACAAAGCTGGAAAGCAATTTGTAAAGAATCTATATTGTGCGAAATAGGCTAGACTATAATGTATTCTTATCAAAAGCATACTAAGGGTTGTGGTGGAGTTTATTTTTTGTTTTAACAATCCTGCGTGGTTATTAAAATGGCTGATGTTGAAGGCTATTTTCTGATCTGCGTATGTTGTTTCTTCTGCAAGAACATACATGAAGTTTAACACACAAACCTACATATTTAAGCTGAGTTCTTCTCTCACATACAGGAATACAGGAAATGCACCACTGTGTTTTTAAACTTCATGCATTTTCATTGTAATCATTTGGATAACCTCAGCCCTGGAATTGGCAATCACCACTAAACTTAAAATAAACTATAGCTTCATGACGTTACAAAGTGGAATGGAGCATTTTGAGATGTAGACAGACTAATAATGCATGTGCCAATGAAACAAAACGCAACTTCAAGTGTGTTTTTGATGAAGTAATGTGGCTTAAATCTCGCAGGAGTCCATTTTGCGTAATATAGGACCTTTTGAAATGGCTCCCAGTAACTTCTCAACGTCAGGACCTCCTGATAGAACCACTTTGGAGAAGACGTATGGACAATAAAAAATAAAGGCTCAAATTGTCTCCATTATTCAGCTTAGCTAGTTTGCAATAAACAGACGTTGTTTTAGCTGGTCCCAGACGGTGCAGACGCCTAAACTTCCTCTGCTACTGTTGATTCTACATATCAAGAAATACTAAATGTTCAAAGAAGTGTAAAAAGGCTAAAAAGTGTTGATGCCCAGATACTAATTGATAAAAACTGATACTGATTGGTACAAAAGTAGTACTAATACTAATAAATAGGATGAATGGACACACTATAGTGATCTCAATAACATAAAACTACAGTAACATTACAAAAAAGGGTGAATATATGTTTATTATCACCCTGGTATCTGTATAGAGTATTTAACAAAATGGAGTTAAATTTAGTATTGCAATTTCTTCTGTCATAAAAGGCTACCAACAAATGCAATAACAATATTTTCTCTGAACAGCACGGGCTCCGAATACAATAATTTAATGAGTTTTCTCAAACCACAGCCAAACCACCACTAATTCTTTCTTTTCTGTATTTTGGATAAATTGGCCAACCAATTAAGCTAAATTGCACGCTGTGTACAAACAAACCACACAGCAGATCAAAAATCGTTAGCCGAATCATCCCGGACAGCCAGACTGGTCAATGAAATTTGTCATGGACCTAGCTAAATTAGATTGGAAACAGAGAAGTGGTGCTAATAGCCAGAGCTCAGGGCCAGACTGCGACATTTCACTGGGAACATGCACTGTGATAAAATAGTCCAACAGCTCCCAACCGCTGTTCTTTGAAGGCAAACTATTTCTAAATGAGACGTTTTAGCAAATGTTCGGTTCCACTATGGAAGATCAAAGCCGTATGCGTAACAAGCTTAGCAGAAGATAGAGACTGTGCAGGCAGTGTGTTAGCCTTTTTAAATTGAAGGAGACTGCGCCGGGGACATTGTGGTTGGCGTGCAAAAATAAAATAGACTCTGAGAAGTGCAGCCTGGATCGAGGAGCTGGAAATTCAAAGTCAAGAATTTTTTTTGTGTTCCATTTATGTTCCTGCAAACCTGTGCTTGTGAACAGAGCCGAGATTAGGTCACGAGGAACCGCCCAACTGGCTATTTCAAGGAATGATTAGGACGAGATGTGGAAGCTGACGACATGAAACCGATATGAAAGTTTTATTAGAAAGCTTAAAGAGCGGATGCGAAATCGATTATTTTTAAGCTCTCTGCCATGTTTTTCTCTTATCCAAAAACATGCCTGAAGAGCTTTTAGACGCCATTAATGCAGGTTTCAGGAATTTAGAAATCTCTCTTCAAACCCTTCTTACGGTTAGCTGTAAGAGTCCAAGTCTTTATATTTATGAGAATTGTCGACTGAGAGGATGGATGACAAACACATGATACAAAACTGCACAGAACAACTAGACAAATCTGATGTGAAGTGCAGTAGAAAAGACTCAAACCTCGAAAATTGAAGCGCAACATGTTAATACAATCTTTTTCAGTGAATATAACCTTTTCAAAACAATACATAATACACAGTGATCTAAATATGTTATGTGTTAGCATTTAACACCCCATACAAGTAAAATAGCCCCTCCTTAAGGATGCATTCTAAGATGGGAAAAGTGCCCCTGATCCATGGTCCAATGTGCTGTATTTTGTACGTACAGTGGTCCCTTGTTTATCGTGGGGGTTATGTTCTAAAAATAACTTGCAGGTGACGTCACAAAATCCTGCGACGCCATCTTGTCGGGTAATAAAACTTCCATCAGAGTGACACTATTAAGAGCCGGTTTTGTTTTTGTTGATTTTATTTTGTGTATATATGGCTGTGAACAATGGTG
>JACN01022902.1:0-11346 GCA_000787155.1 Scartelaos histophorus
TGCATGTAGCTTACTCCTTTCACTTTATACTTTTGCTTATTTGTGTGTGAATGAAAATATGAAGAATATTTATTTAGACCTATTTATAAGAAACAAAATATGTAGACTATTGTAGCTCTTGCCTTTTCCAAACTTTCCATTTGCATAATATGAACCGTCTTGCCTTGCGTGGCCTGACATGTTTCTGGTATGTGTGAGCCTACGCGAACCATATCCTGGTGTCAGAGGTCAGGGTCGTTTCCAAGGTTACGGGACGGGTCATCGTTGTGGAGGGTGAGTTTGAGCGATGACAAACGCCGCGCAGACCCGGAGCTGAGAGATGAGTGCAGTCCTGTGTGTTTTTAGCTGTTTCCTGGATCTTTGTGTCGAAAGAGAGAAAGGCTCAAATATTTGGTGTAGAAATCGTATACGCAGAAATATAAAGAAACATGGTATTTAGTGTATAGGTTAAAGGCTAAAATAACATTTGAATGTACCAACAGATTAGCTTGCTTTTTTAAAAATCTTATCTAAAGTCAATTGTTTGCTTTATAACCAGGAAAAAGTACCAGTATTGTGTCTTTGAGTGTTTAGAAAAGCACTATATTAATAAAATGTATTAATATTAGTAGTATTAGCAGTGTAGTACTAGGTGTTTCAGCAATAGTAGTAGCAAAAGTAATAGAATACAAATAGGGAAATAAATATCCAAATATATCCACATTTTCACTTTCAAAATCAGATAAAGTGTGATAAAGATCTTGTTTTATTTTTTCTCTTTCTCCCATGGCAGAAAACATGCAACAAACAAAACTTTACGGCCCTGCCTGATCTGCGTCATTGACTTTAACCTCTAACTGTCTTTTTAAATCATTGTCAACTGTGACTCACAGAGGCCTTTCTTTGAAGGTGTCACCCATAAAAAGTTGCCAAGTTTTTGTGTTACTGTTTCATTTACTATATGCTAAATAAATACTGAATTATGTACAGTTGCATCTGGTTTGCAGCCGGTAATTACAATGACCAATATGTGTAAATAAGGAATGTTTAAAGGGCTTATATTATGCAAAATCTGTCTTTTCAAAAAACGTAAAAGCAAAATTGACTCGTGTGGTTTTAGCCATGTTACTTCCTCAAAAACATGTCTGGAGTTGTGTTTTGTTTCATTCACGTGGAGTTTAAAAACACAGTGGAGCACTTCCTGTCTTACCTCATGACATCACGAGGTGGAACAGAGTGTTTTCTGTTTAAGAGAAGAACTCCTAGATATGCAGGTTTTGTGTGTTAAACGTGTGAATGAAACGAAACACAACTCCGGATATGTCTGAGATGAGGAAACAACATTATAACACAGGCCACAAAGTAGTGTAATATGGGCCCTTTCAAGTGAGTTGTGGTTTTTGTGAGTGAGTTTTGTTCTCATAAGTGTTTGAGTAATCTGAATAATCCGTTTTTAATTCTCAAAATTTCAAAATTCTCTGTTCCACTTGCTGATGTCACACAGTGGTGAGTCCCTTCACTTTTACCCTTCAGATGCCATTCGAAATCTGCTGGTAACAACAGTATTTTGTGCCCACAGAAAATTGTCTTGTTTGGCTGCTTGGTACATTATTTTAAAAGAAATAAAACATAAAATAAGAAGACATTTTGGTTTTTGAGAAACTGAATGTACTCTATATTTTTTCATAGTGAATTAAATATTGTATACTTACACAAGTTACTTAGGGCTGTCACAATAATTACTATATCAAGTTATTATTCTTTTTAGTATGTTTTATCTATTTTTAGTTCTATTTTTTGTGTTTAGAGTGGGGAGTATATGATAAGATTTGAGATGTGGATCTCTCCTTCACTGTGGTTCTCCTCGAGGTTTCTCGTTTTTTTTCCTCGAGTTTTTCCTTTCCGAAGAAGGGGGGTCTAAGGACAGGAGATGCTGGGACAATTATCCATTTTCCTGCTTGTTGTTGGACAGTATTTTTGAATTATGACTGTTTCTTATTCTGCTTCATTCTCTGACATCTCTGTTTGCTAAATTAACAATTTTGTGAAGCCCGCCGAGATAACTGTTGTTGTGATTTTGGGCTATACAAAAATAAATTTAATTGAATTGAGATGTAGAAGGCTGAATTCAAAATAGATATTAAATATAGATTTTTTTAGGCCTGTCACAATAGCAAATTTTGAAGTACAATATGTTTCCGAAGAAAATATCGATGATTAGCAATAGTACTGAAACTAATTTACAACTCACTCAATAACCCTAACTTAGAATTATCCCCCCCAAAAAATGATTCTGCTATTAAAAAAAATAAATAAATAAAATAATCCTTAAATAAATCAAATCAAATAAATAAATAGCAAAAGAAAAAAAAATAAAATAAAAAAAAAAAGTTCTCCACAATAAATACAGAACTACAAAAGTGATCGTTCGATATAGTGATTATACTATATCGTTCGATATAGTGATTATTATGACCTATTTACATGTGTTTTTCTCTCTCTGTTCAGCTGGTCTGCCGTCGGCCGTCTTGACCATCCTCTTCACTCCGTACCAGAGGGGGATCTACTGCAATGACGAGAGCATCAGTTACCCCTACAGACGAGACACCATCTCCCACGGAGGCATGGCCGCCGTCACCATCACATGCTCCATCGTCATCGTGAGTTTCTCCACACATTAAGATATTTTCTCATCTGTTATAAAGTTTCCTCATCACAAACATATCTGGAGCTGTGTTTTGTTTCATTCACACATGTTTAATACACAAACCCTGCATATTTTGGCTGACGTACAGTATTTTCTCAAACTGAAAACACTTCACTAGAATCATTTAGATCATTTCAGCGCAGGAATTGGCTAAATCTATGGAACAAAAGGCAGCTGCTAGCTTCTAATGACTTCTTCGTGACATCATAAGGTGGACTAGAGCATTTAAGCTTTAGAGACAAACTAATAATAAAGGATTACTCAAAGGAAGGACGTAAAACACAACTCCAGGTATGTGTCTGATGATGTTAGAACATTATAACGTGGCTTAAAGCTCACACGAGTCAATTTTGTGTAATATAAGACTGTAATGTAATGTAACTGCTTTGCCAATTATGTTCCACAGTGTGCCATTTAACTTGTCTATCTCCATGGAGACAACCAAGTATCAACACTAAGCCAAAATACAGACCCCGTTTATTGTAGGAATGCATTGCAAGATATTTCCTGGCAATAAAAAACAACCATAGATAAATAATGCAGGCAAAGCAATTACATCTCCATGGTGACAAGGCAATGATGTAATCGCCATCAAAAAGTTACGCAGGGCACCTTTAATTATATGTAAATGAAAGAGGTTCACAGATAACGTAAATTAATTTCACATATCTGTCAGGACAAGTTTTGTAATATGTGAATTTACTGTTTTATTTATGGATTTCTTATTTTTATTATTAGATCATGTATGTTTAGCCACATTTTACACTCTTGATTATAGCTAACAGATATATTTTTATTACTATATTTCTATATTTTTTATTGTTCATATGCATTTACATAATTATGCCCTATTTGACACCAGCACATATGCATTTACAGAATTATGCCCTATTTGACACCAGTCTCATTTTTGCTACTTATTTTACTTTATTATAATATATTGTGATGTATGAGCTGCTTTATCCCTTGTATTTAGTAAGTCATTTCCCTTGTGGATCAATAAAGTTTGTCTAAGTCTAAGTTTATCACACTATTTTGCATCTTTTCCGCAGATAACCACAGGCGAGGCGTACCTGGTTTATTCCAACAAGCTGCGCTCCAACTCCCAGTTTAATCAGTACCTGTCTGCGCTGTACAAAATCGTGGGCACGTTCCTGTTCGGGGGAGCGGTCAGTCAGTCCCTCACAGATCTGGCCAAATTCACCATCGGACGCCCCAGGCCAAACTTCTTGGCTGTGTGCGCCCCCCCTGTCTGTAACGGGTACATGCTGCAGATCAACTGTACCGGAAATCTACGCAATGTTACTGAGTCCAGGTGAGGCTTTCTTTCTGTGGGGTTTACATGATTTTGTTGCACTTAAATAATGCAAAAATTGTTGTGAATTGCCTGGCTTACAAGGCTTAATGGTTGTGAAGCCAGGTTGTGTTAAGGGTAAGTCATAATTTTAGGCGGGTGGCATGGGCCCAAATGTAGCTCTGAGAGATTGACAGTATTTGAGATTTACTGTTGCTATGCAAAATTGATTCTTGTGAGGTTTAAGTAGAGCTGTGTTGAAAAAATCGATTTTCCGATTCTGAATCGATTTGCATATTAAATTCACAATATCGATTTGCACGTCCAAAAATCGATTATTAAATATATATAAATACAATTATTTTTTAGTAGCCTATTCTCCCGGTAAACTTTTATCTAAGTCGCGTCCATGGTATTCACGTTGTGGCGCACTCGCACCATAGACTCTGCTGCTCTCGCCATCGTGACAGACAACGGCGCTAATATGGTGCGTGCGGATCATGGGTCTAACTCACGTCGGCTGCTTTGCGCATAGAATCAACGTCGCTTCGCAAGCCGGTCTCAAACTCCCGAATATTGCACGTCTGCTTGGGAGAGTGAAGCACATAGCAAAGTGTTTCCATCGCAGTACTACAGCCACTCTCACAGCCATCAGGAACTACCAATACTTGCATAATTTGCTGTTAAATGTCAATCTAATGCTAGTTTTAACATGTTGTATGTAAAACAGGTTAAGGTTAAAAAAAAATGTTTTTAAGAACACTAACCAGAATCGAGATAGGATCGGATCGGATCGGGATAATCGATCCTTAATCTTAAGAATTGGAATTGAATCGATTCTTGAGATTTGAATCGATACCCAGCCCTAGGTTTAAGGTATATTATAATGTTGTCTCCTCAAAAACATACCTAAATTTGTGCTTTGTTTCATTCACAAATGTTTGAGCATAATAACCTTTAGTTATTAGTCTGTCTACATCTCCAAAGCCCAAAATGTTCTTGTGATGCAGATAACTTTAAAGTGAACAGCTATGCATCTTTTACCTTTTGTTCCATAGAGATTGGCAGTTTCAAAGCTGAAATAATCCAAATGATTATGAAAATGAAAGGTCTGTGGAAACTAAAGACACAGTGGAGCACTTACTGTATTACCAGATGTGTGCTGAGATAAGAACTCTAACCCTAACCTAAATATGCAGGGTTTGTGTGTTAAACATGTGTGAATGCAACAAAACACAACTCCAGGTATCTTTTTGATGAAGATTATAACATAGACATTATAACAATAATTATGACATTATAACATAGAAAGGAAAATTGCATAATACAGGCCCTTTAAGTATCACATTTAAGATCCACAAATGTTTGACCTCATCGTTATTTTTTTGGGATTGGCTTTATAAACTTGCCAAATATTGCGCATCTTGTTTGGAGTTGAATAATGACACCACTTTCTGAATCTAAAACATAATTTAACTTTAACCTAATATGCTGAACTTTGCACCAGGTTTTGTTTCATTTGGATAGGCCCAGTAATTACAAAGGTATTAATCATAAACCGGGGTCAACAAATCTGCAATCTGAGAGTTAAACAGAAAATTCCACCACAGAATCTTGACCTGGTAGATTTTAAACTATTCATGGATTTCAACTTCCTGTTACAACATTTTGACGCCTTTAGACCTTTAACAATGTAATATTTAGTATTTAATATTTGCAACAGTCCTAAATTTTCATCATTCTGAAACCCATGCACAGGGATTTTTGAATATTGCGAATATTGTCACTTCAGCCTATGGATACTTTGCAGGGACATTACACTGGGGGTGTTCTACATGTATCTTTATGGTAGAATGTTCAGCAGTGGCCTTGGAGAAACAACGCACACATTAGCAAACACTGCCCAAAAAGTTTTATTATTGTCTGAAAACTCAAGAAAAAAAATACAAAATGGATTTAAACAGCACATTTTCAAGAGCCTGTGATCAAAACGAGTGTAGAGAAGTTCGATTTTTAACAAAGAATTTAAAAAATACAGGCCAAAAAAGTGTTGGCCAATGCTAGCTCACTTGTGACTGTAATTTTATGAGAGAGTTTAACAGCACAAATCAGTTTATCTGTTGTATTTCCAGCTAAATCAGCTCGTTCTGGTCAGATTGTGTTCAAACAAAACTCAGATTAAAGGCTAATGGAACTTCAGACAGAGCAGTGCCTACAGTTAGCATCACCAACCCTTTTTTTTTTTTGCTTCTGTTTGTGCGCAGGTTGTCGTTCTACTCGGGCCACTCCTCTTTCGGGATGTACTGCATGCTCTTTCTATCGGTGAGTGAGAGGAGCCGTGTTTACACAGGACCCGGCGCTCGGTGTTTAGTTTAAAAATATCACTGTTGTAAAAATACACACAACACAATGGCCGGAAGATGACAGATTTAACTTTTCATTTGCTTTCACCAAACACTGTCACTGTTTAGGCTGCAGTGAGACCTGCATTTACTTTATGCATGACTTTGTTTAGGATTTTGGTTTGAGCGTGTTCACTTAGCTCAGGTTTTGGTCATTTGTCCTCTAATCCAGTGTGCAGACATCTCCCAGCACAGGTTTTGTGGCTTTCAAATGTCACTCTGTCATACCAGACGGGGGGCAAGAGACGGTTTTTCCTTTTGATTACATTGTATTTCACCCTAAAACATCTAAAAAGTAAATTCACAAATGTTTAATCTGATTTCTATTGGTCCAGTCCAGTCCAACTTTATTTGTACAGTACATTTTATAAACAAGATTCAATCAAGTTTCCAAATTGCTGCACAAAGGAATGTAAAACACGGTGGAGTGTGAGACAGTTTGGTCATTCAAGTTTTGCCTTACCACAATAACATGCCGACAGCGTGTCCTTGGGCAAGACACTTCACTCTTCCTGCCTGTGCGTTTGGTGGAGCTGTAAGAGCAGAATAGAGGTTAAGCATCTTCTTTCCTTCATAGAATTTATATATATGTATGTATGTGTGTGTGTGTGTGTGTGTGTGTGTGTGTGTGTGTGTGTGTATGTGTGTGTGTGTGTGTATGTGTGTGTGTGTGTGTGTGTGTGTGTGTGTGTGTGTGTGTATATGTCTGTATGTATGTGGTGCGCGTTCGTGCGTGTGTGTGTGTATTTTCTGTATTTTGATTTATGACCTCACAATTGTATTTATCTCTTTTGTCTTTTGTAACTTGACCAGATATTACAATAGATTATCGATACTAAAAGATACTAAAACTAAAAATCAAGTATGTTATATAATTTAAAATATGTACTTAACACTAAAATAAACAAATTTAACTTTCATTTTATATATTTCTAGTCTTATAATGTCGTCCTTGTTTCGTCCGCAGTTGTACGTCCAGGCCAGGATGCAGGGTAAATGGACACGTTTGGTTCGACCTACGATCCAGTTCTTCTTGGTGATGTTTGCGGTTTACGTGGGCTACACCCGAGTGTCCGACTACAAACACCACTGGAGCGATGTGCTGGTGGGATTCCTGCAGGGGGCGCTCATCGCTATCCTTATTGTGAGTCCAGTCGGAGAATTGCTGCACTCCACATCATTTATATTGCACATTTACTAACAGTTTGCTGCACAGTTAAAGACACATTATGTAACTTTTCTGGAGGACGACTCGCCACCTGCTGGTCTAATGTTCTGTTATTGCTGTGCCAGGATTGCCCCATAGTCTGATACAACACGTATATAGTTTGCATTTTTTTGTTCAATTACAGATGTGCTCAGACCTGACCTGTAACTCGGCCAAGTGGCTTTACCTACTTGTGTCTGTGGAGAGTTTATGGGGAGATTCTAGCAAAAACATCTCCATGGAGACAAGCAGCTGGTGCAACCCCTCCCGAAAAGTTACATACAGCACCTTTAAATGTACAAATGTATTTATTAAGAATTGTTCTAAAATGTTGTTCAAGGGCTGATGCCTGTTACTCTGTGGTTAATATGTTATATTTAAGACAATCCACAAAACCTGAACCTGACTCTTTGTCATTATGGGGCATTCACACTGAGCCCAGTTTAGTCCAAATGAAGATAATGTTCTAGTCCTGGTTTAGTCCTGGTCATAGACCGTATATATGAATGGACATAGCTAACGCGTTAGCCGCCGTGTGCCAAACAGGAAGTGCTCCAGGAGGCTCTTCCGGCTCCTTCTGACTCTGGCTCCCATTGACTTACATTAGGATCTTGTCGCTCGTCTCTCTGTACCTGCTGCAGTGATCCTCTTCATCTTGGTCTTAAAATGTTCTTATTAACCCGCTCTACATGATCCTGAATTTTTTTTTTGCTATTTTATTAGTCAAAAAAATCTTATTCATAACACAGAGCCTGGCTCCAGATTCGCTCCTGTAACCGTGAAGCATCACGGGCCTCATTTGAGCGGCGCTGAACGCTATGGGTGACATCACACTCGCTTAGTCCACTTTTTTATACAGTCTATGGTCCTGATCTTGTCTGGTTTTAGTGAAAATTTTGTTTCAGTTTGTATGAGATGTGCATGTATTCTCCTCGTACAAGCCTGTAATTATTTTAATATATAAATCTTGTCTTTCTACTTATTGAATTGAAGGTCAATGCCAGTGTGAAAACAAGACAATATTTTGTTGATGAAAAAAGGAAATAAAAGGAAGAAAGAAAGTAGACACGTGAACAGACACGTATCATTACTATAGGCTGATTTTTGTGGTATGGCTCAGTGCCATCTCCACTCAATGTATTTATCAATCTCATATTGCACACACACACTAACATGACAACTTAATTATACAAGAATTGTTTTACACTGAAAATCCGTCAAAGAAAACAAGAAAACAATTCTCCTGAAGACATCACAACATCCTATTGTTCAAATAAAGAGTAAAGTGTCTTAAGGTTCATGTTAGAGGCAACATAAATTGATTTTTATGATTCAGAAACTCACAGATATATTAGTACTGACACATACATGGTGGCTGAGTAACTATTACTCATTCCTCACAGCAAAGAAAGCTCCTCATTTGGATTGCCCAGAGTTTGCATGTGAAATAGATCAAATCTTTCAGCTAAGGTGGTCCAAGACTAGAACAAGATCTGGAGATGGGTCCTGATGTTCACTGCTAGTTACATACTCTCTCTCACTGTCTTAACTTGCTCACATCTTCCACATTTACAGTCTAGATCTTTCATGACGTTTCTTCTCCTCTTCTTCAGGTGCGATACGTGTCTGACTTCTTCAAACAGCGCCCCCCTCTGTGCACTACTCCTAACACACCCGAAGACGAACATTTGGACAATAAAGGCTGTGCCCCACCTCCGGACTCTCAACACGGAAACCACTACAACTACAGTGGCCCCGTATGAGCCGTCCCCTCCTGAACCGCAGGCCGTATACACCAGAGCTCAAACGGGCCACAGTATTCTATTTAATATCTGAACTGTAAATGCAAGAATAAACCAGGACTTTGACCAGATTAAACCCAGACATTATAGGCTGGGACAAAACCAAGACTCAGTAGGGTCTGGGTCTACAACAGGACTAAACTAGGACTACACCAGAACTAATCCCAAACTAAACCTGGACTACATCATGACTGTCTGAATTTACTCAAGACTGAATGAGATGTAAACCAGTCAGTCAGTGTAGACCAGTTAAACAAAGACTAAACTAGAAGAGCTCAAGTAAACCAGGTCCAAACCAGGTCCTAATGGGGTCTGAATACCTACAATTTAGGGTCAAATCAGAATTAAACTACGATTAAATCTAAACCAGGTCCTGATGGGGTTTGGATGCTTTATTAGGGTCTAAATGAGCACAGAGCCCAATCTAAACTAGATCTCAACTGGAACTAAAACAGGATCTAATCAGGACTTAACTAGGACTATGCAAGGAGCACACCAAAGCAGTTAAAACTTGACAAGCCCCAAATGAGGCTTTAAAGACAAACTAAATATTTAAACCAGGATTTGACTAGGACTGAACCATTTAAAGTTCCCATCTGTTATAATGTTGTTTCCTCATCGCAGACATACCTGGAGTTGCGTTTCGTTTCATCCACACACGTTTAACACACACAGATCCTGCATATTTACACTGAATTCTTCCCTCAAACAGAAAACACTTTAAACTTTAAACTCCATACATCCTCACTAGAATTATTTGGATCATTTCAGCCCTGGAATTGCCAATCTGTGCTGAACAAAAGCTAAAAGGTCCCAAAAAGTACCACTTCATGACATCACAAGTTGAAAAAGACCATTATATAAACTAAAAATGCAGTGTGAGTGAAAAAAAACACAACTTTAGGCTTGTTTTTGATGAGGCAGCAACATTATAACAAGCCTTAAAGCAAAAAAAGTTGAATTTACATAATATAGGACCTTAAATCCTAATATGTGGACTAAACCGTGACTAGACCAGAGCAAAAACCCAATGTACTTCACTATTCTTCACTATTAAAATCCTGTATACGGCCACGTGCACCACTATCACCACGGGACATTATGTGCTATACACCCCCCTCTATAGTCACCCTTTACCCCAGCTCAATAACCACTGCAGCGGGACTGGGCTCACACTGGGGGGAAGATTTCACGAGCGTTTTTACAACTATCAAAACTCGCAGGTTCCCAGAGGCCTGTTGGGACAGAAGCTACTCCTATGTTTTTTTTTTCAGTATGGGGCGTGTGTACTGCCAAAAATATGTGATTTAAATGTTTATTGTTGTATGACACTGTGCAATTTGATGTGTGTTTCGTCATGGTCGCATCCCTGTTTAGACTGCAAAGAAATACTCGATTTTGTCTTTAAAGATGCGCCGTGTAACTCTTTGGTCGAGGCTCCGTCACCTTCTTGTTTCTACGAGGTCGTTCCGTAGCCTGGAATGTTCCACAGTATGACATTAAAGAGCTCTACTTTACTTTTACTCAATTACAAGTGATTTTATTGCTAAAATAGATAGAAAAACATGTATTCTGGGATCGCCTCTCCACAGACCTGACCTGTAACTTGGTCTGGTTTGGTCTTCCAGAAGATAGAAAGGTTTAATGCCGCACTGTGAAACATTTCAGACAAAAAAACAGTAAAATCTCCCCAGAGAAAAGCATTAGACGAGCCCTCATTAGAAAAGTTACGCGATGCACCTTTAAAACGTACTTTTTGTTCTCAATATGACTGCAAATTTACCTACACTGGATCAATATTATAATTCAAATTTCTTGCCAAATATCTCCACATGTTATTGTCTTGTTAAACATGCACTGTGTAACTTTTCTGGTAGAGCGTTCGCCGCTTGCTTGTCTCCATGGCGATGTTATTGCTTAGCTTAGAATGTTCCACCCGTTTTTTATTGTTTCTT
>KN495753.1:7693-34804 GCA_000787155.1 Scartelaos histophorus
GCTGAACCCCATCCCAGGTAAGCTGCACAGGGCCAGTGCTGGAGACTGTGCTTTTCTACCTCTGCTCATGGCTTTCCGGGGGCTATCTGTGAATGCTGAATGCACAAATAAACCTCGACAAGCTCTTGTTTGGGCGCGTGCGAAAGGGATTTGCACATACATGACAAGAAACAATGCAATGCCCTTTTATCTGTTTATCTCGGTTAGTGTTTGCTTACTGTCCCTCATTTGAATCAAGTGTGCCTGAATTCTGTTTTAAATGCTACACACATTGCACTTGTTGTTTAGCTGAGCCTCTCTCTTCATGTTGTTTCCTTCACGCCCTTAAGAAGGCACCACAAGTTGCAATTTGATACAACTTTATATAGAATCTGAATTTATTTTAAGAAAAAATGTATAAGGAAATTTAATTATTTCGCAAATGATTTCAAAATCCTGAATTGTGTGTGTGAAACGTTTCAAACTTGCACATACTGTATGTCACACAAAATAGATAAATAAGTAAATCCACAGTTAAAAGTGTGGTTTGGATCTTGTTTAGAATTTCAGTAATTATTTAGTATTGAAGAATGTTGAAAATGATTTTGGATTATAATTCTTTTGGATCATTATTAAATCACAATCACTAGTTGTAAGTTGTTATGGGGCTTTGTTTAAAGTGTGATATTAAACTTGTCTATCTCCATGAAACCCTGATGATCTAACCAAGCCAAGTTACGTGTAAGATCTATGGAGAGGTGACCACACTCAAAGCAAGTGTGCATGTTTTCAAGGCTGTATATTCCAGGCAAAGCTATAACATGTTTCCATATTTAAGGGAACTCAAAGTAAGAACAACACAATTTGGGATTTTCGTCTTTGAAGTTCTAGATGGAAGTAATAAAACATCTTTGTGCATTGCTGTTCCATGTGTGCAGACTGCCAGTTTGAGATCGGAGGCTCTGACGGCGTCATCCGCTCCAGTCAAGTGGATGAGGAGGAGAAGGTGAAGGCTGGAGAAGCTCTCGACTGTATCTGGACCATCAGGGCTCCTCCACAGTCCAAGGTCAGTGCACCACGGACCTGCTAAACACTCAACACACACTGAATAGAGCTTAGATAAAGCTTTATTTTTTATCTTCCCCCTTATATTTGATTAGGTCTAAACATATTTTGAGAGGACTGAGGAACTCTGGTTTAGGGTCCATTACCTCCTTGTCCCTTTAATGTTCTACATTACAACATTAAAGCAGATCTATTATGCAAAACAGACTTTTTAGAGCATTTAACCATGTTATAGTTGTTTCCCCTCATCACCATTTCCTCACCCGCAGTTTCATTTGGAGTGATCTGTTTATGTTTGAGCAGTCTGTTATTGCTTATTTTCAAGACGCCATATTGCCAATCAATCCCACCACCAATTTACCAATATGCTCTTTTTTTACTTCATTACCCAATTTTATTTTCTCAACTGGTGATATACATAGGATTTGGCAGCAGCACATTTTGGTACAAAATGTTAAAAACTGCTTTAAAAAATCTGCTGCTCATTAGTGTGATCTGCAGCTGTCCATTGGACTTTCTGGCAACATCAACTCAAATTGGGCATTTTTCGAGTCAGCAAACTTGTTTCTTTTATTAAGTTTATTTTGATGAATATTGTCATTTAAAATGTGCTTATAACATAATGTCATAGATTATAAATGTACAGTATTGCAGGCACAAGTGCAGTAAATCTTCTTTAAACATTTCTATTTTCCATTTATTCAGATGTTTGCTCCAACCTGTAACTTCTTTGCATCTGGCATCTTTTTCTATGGTGCTTGAAATGTTTGTGATAGACATGATACTGTGAAACACTTTATGTCCAGAAAAGCAAGATAAGCAGAATCTACACCATAAATTGCATATTGCACCTTTATGGTATAAATTATTGTTTCTGGCAAATACTTTACATTGTGCACAGTCATTTCCCCATTTTGTTTCAGTTTCTATTTTCTATCCAATACTGCAAGGCCATTCAGTCCATTCACATAAACCAAAGTTTGTATTAATTCTGTTTATGCTCATATTTATATAAATACAGTTGACTTACCTTGTATATTGTAGTTTTAATTTGCGATGTGTGTGGAGTTGGTCTGAAATCTGAGGCTCTGGGCTGCACTGAACAGCCTTGATCTGCTGTGCCGCTTCCCCCACAAGACAAAATGAGTCATCAGCTGTCGTCTATTCGGGGATGTTTGTAACACACACACAAACTGCAAATCTTCAGTCATATACTGTCTAAGATAAATGATGTATTTCTCATTCATTCTAATCGTACCTGGAGATGTGTTTTGTTTCATTCACACATGTTTGATTAATCCTTTATTATTAGTCTGTCGACATCTCCAAGCTCAGTATGTTCTGTTCCATCTTATAATGTCGTGAAGTTTTCAAGTGAACAGCTCCTTTTATCTTTTGTTCAGTAGAGATTGGCAATTCCAGGGCTGAAATGATCCAAGTGATTTTTTTATGAAGGTGTACAACAATGTTTTTGATGAGAAAACAACATATAACTTAGATCAGAAAATCATGTGAAATGGTCACTTTAAGTCTGTGTAGTACATCACATTATCAAACAGATTTATCTTCATTAAAACATCTGCCTTACTGCACAGAGGGGGCAGGATTTTTATAATTCACTTCAATATGTCCAAACCATTTTTACCATACATGTGTGAAGGCAGCCTAAAATTCTATATCAAGACAGAAGCTGCTATTAAGGAATTAAACCAACACCAAATCCTACTTTCTTGTGTTTAATGTCTGACCTGTACATCCACACTGCTCCTGTGGCATTAAACAGAGAAACGAGGCAGAGGTGAGAGAGCAGAGTGGCCATGGGCAGGACGTGGTATTTCACTGACTTTTAGGAAGCCTATTTCAGGAAGGAGGAGGAATCAATCATTTTGTTGAAATTGAGATCTCACTCTCATCTTTATCCCCCAGGCCTTTTCCATGGCTTTTACCTCAAAAAGAAAAATGAAGTGGTTTATTTTAGCAGTCATGCTGGAATGTTTAAAAGGTTTCCTTTAAGTTATGCATTCCAAGTGCATTCCAATGTTTCTTTCCACTCTCTCGCCTCCTGCTCTGTTAATAGCTTAGACTTTTGTCACTTTGTTGTCACAAATTCATATTGGTGGGATTTTGTCTCTTACATTGTTTGGTGTTATGCCTTAATTACAAAAAGAGCAGAAATATTAAAGTAACCTTGTAGGTAGAGCGTGTGATGCAACTCATGTGGCAACAGCATTTGATTATGGTCCGTTTTGGCTCTGCAGATCTACCTACGCTTCTTGGAGTACCAGATGGAGCACTCTAATGAGTGCAAGAAAAACTTTGTGGCAGTTTATGATGGGAGCAGTGCCATCGAGAATCTCAAGGCCAAATTCTGCAGCACTGTGGCCAACGACGTCATGTTGGAGAACGGAGTAGGAGTAGTGCGAATGTGGACTGATGAGAAGAGCCGGCTCAGCCGCTTCCGCATGCTCTTCACCTCCTTTGTGGACCGTGAGTCAAGCTCCAATTTCTGTCATCTTTCTCACATCTCTGCTGTGTAAGCCTGTGTCACTGTGCAATGCTGTCATTGTCTGAATAAATCATACCACACACAACTTTTTACATTTAACTCACTACAACAAACTTCTCATCATGACATTAATGCCAACCTGCTCCACAGTCTGCAGGATTCAGCATCTCTTTGGAACTAAAATATATTTGTCTCATTTGAAACAAATTCATCATTACAATTTTTATTTACAATGAAAAGGGAGCTCTACTTATTCTCAGAAACATGCCAGACACACAATACTGTGAACATTAAAAAACAACACATACTCATCAGCTGTTTCTAATGGTGCTCTATGCTGCTGGTGGCATTTTGGCTCAGCCCCATCTGTGCTCTTATTCACTCTGATCACCCACTTTATCTCCCGGGCGTCTGTTGAAAAACTTAGTTTGTTCAAAGTTCACTGCAGACTGAAGGTTAAAATGAAGAGATTAGTCACTGTCACTCTTCAGTAACACTTGAGCACTCAGAGTGTGCACAAAGATTCACTGCAGTGAAGACTCGCCTCCTGATGTTCTAAGACTGAGTTATACATTTAACGTATTTGTGCCACAATACAGACTCATAACCTGTAATAAGAGCCCATAGAAAATCAGGCATTACCCTGAATACTGGAGGAGCAGGCCACAGCCTGAGCTGTGTAGAGGCTGTGAGGCCGACAGGTGTGAGCAAGAACGACACTGGACCAGGGCTAAACTAGAAGAACAAAATAAACTTGTTCTAACACATTAAACAGTAAATAGTGAACCCAATTATGAAAATTGTTGTAGTTTTGTCCAACCATCCACACACACTAATTCATTCTCTGCACACTTTCAATCCATTTATATTTTCCACAACATTACCTTAGCAGCGAGTCCAGGGAGCTCTCCTCCAGCTCTGCCTCTCTTCCACAGTGCATCGATCTCTGAAGTGTAGCAGCCAACATCTATTACAGGCCGTGTCCGTCATGGTCATCACAGCTCACACACACACACTGCAGCTCCAATAAGAAAGCCTCCTGGCACCTGGCTGACCATCTGCACCTCATAAATGCCCCATACACCGCCCTGTAGCTTCTCTCTTCATCACAACATTAAACCATTTGACAAGACGGCCACACCTCAGTGAAGTCTCCATATTTTCTTCACCATACCCACCAAATGTCTATTATCATACAAATGATGATCTATATACTGTCAGTTATTTCACTGTTCAGTATTTTGAGTTTTCACAATATGTTGCCAACTAGGAAAGCGCATTAGGGTTTTTGAGAAGGTCACAACATTATAACATGGCTTAAAGCTCACAAGAGTTAATTTTGTGCAATATATGAGCTTTAACCTATAATTTAACATTGTCAACATCTTTACAATTCTTAGGCTACAGTTATCACATATCACAATATCCTAATTCTGTTCTAAACTGCAAATATATTTACTTTGTTTCCATTTGTTGTATTAGTGTTCTTCTTACAACCCTCTCTCCTCTCTGCACGATTCTCTAAAAGTCTTTTTTTCTCTAAATCCTATTATCTCTTTTCCCTCCAGCCCCATGTTCAGCGAATACATTCTTCTGTCACAGTAACATGTGCATTAACAACTCCCTGGTGTGCAATGGCGTTCAAAACTGTGTCTACCCCTGGGATGAAAACCACTGCAAAGGTGAGACTAACGCATCTCTCCCCATCCAATCTTCTTTTATTGGTGCTGTGATTTGGTTATGATGTGTTTTCTCTAGATTATGTTATTCATGTATGTGTCTCGTGTCCAGAAAAGCGTTCACGGGGGCTCTTCCATCAAATCACTAAGACCCACGGGACTGTCATTGGGATCTCATCAGGCGTGGTTCTGGTTCTGCTTATCATCTCCATCTTTGTCCAGATGAAACAGCCCAGAAAGAAGGTATTCTTCTTTTGCTACAGACATTTTATTTATGAGAAAAGCAGTGAAGAGAATGGCTAAGATTACTGATGAGATGGAGCTGTGCCACTGTGGCTGGAATGAAAGCCAGAGAAAAGTTGAGAAGATAGAGAGAACGAGATGGTTGGCATATGAAATACATTAAAAACTTTTTATGTATGCCTCATGTTAGCCTCATGTCAGGCTTTAATTGTCAGATGTACTCATGTATTTAGAATGAAATCCTATTTCAAATTCCTTTTTTTGAAGGTGGTGGCTCGCCGGCCTGGTGTTTTCAACAAGGCAGGTTTACAGGAGGTGTTTGACCCTCCTCATTACGAGCTGTTTTCACTCCGGGACAAAGAGATCTCATCAGACCTGGCTGACCTCTCGGAGGATCTGGAGAACTTCCACAAGCTGCGGCGCTCCTCCACCATGTCCCGCTGTGTGCACGAGCACCACTGTGGCTCCCAAGGCTCCGTCACCACTGGCGGGGGCAGCATGAAGCACAGCCGCACCACCCTCAGCTCCATGGAGCTCTCCTATCATAATGACTTCTCCAAGCCACCGCCCATGAAAACCTTCAACTCCACATCTAGCTACAAGAAGAGCTGCTACGGCTACAAGCAGCACTCACAGACTCATGACTGTGACCAGCAAGTGATCGAGGATCGTGTTACAGAGGAGATCCCTTGTGAGATCTACGGTCGTGGCACCGGCAGTGTGGGAGGGGCCAGCGGAGGGGGCACTCTGGGAGGACCATCGGGGCTGGCAGGAGGGGGCATGGGAGGCCCCGTGGGCATAGCAGGGGGTATGACTATGCCCGGAGGCATGGGCATGGCTGGAGGAGTGATGGCGGGGCCCAGTGGCATTGCTGGAGGCATTGGGGGGATGGCAGGAGCCTGTGGAACCCTGAGTGTGCGCGGAAACAGCGCCCGCAACAGCACCACCATAGTGGATCCACAACAGCGCTCTATGTCCATGGACTTTTAAAGAAGGCTAGAGACACATCTAATGTTTACTTCTGTTCTCAACTCTGTGTGTGGGGATAACTTCTGGGCCTAATACTGAGATGATCTGTTGAGACATGACTGTGGTAATTTAAAGAATTTAAAGAGACTTGTTTGTTGCTCATTTACTCAGCCCCACAGAGGAATCTGACTTTACAGAGGACTGTCAAACACACAAACTTCCTAGACTCAATTTTACATTTAATCCCCTGCCATGCACAGATATATGCTATAATATCTAGTTTGTCTTCTAATTTATTTAAGTTTTTATTTGTGTCAGATGTGTCTTGTACCTTTACTACCAGTAAAAAAGCCAGATCACAATGTTAGGCGAAATTATATTAATCTTTTTCATATGTTCTTATGATAATTTAACACCAATATACAGTATATGGTGGCAGTAAAGATTTGAATACATACAGGAAAAGCTGCTCTTACTCATATGAATAGTACTGTGAAGGCGTTACATTTTCATTCATTTCAAAATACAGACAGAAGATGTATTTTGGCCAGTTTTAGGAGACACTCAAAAGAACTGTACTATTTTAGGAGGCTGAATAACAGAAAAATATATATTTTTGCTCTGGGAGCCAAATTGTTTATGGGCATTATATTATAGCAATGAGTGACCATTTCTAACTAAAATAATTTAGCTGTGAGACATGATCTAAATAAAACTAGTCAAATAAAATTCCCAGACCTCATCTTTATTTAGTTTGTATGACAAACTGTGTAAAACAAGCACAACTGTCTCCCCAATGAGACACATGTAGCCTATGTGAATTTATTTATGTTATAAAAGCTGGTTGTATCATTCAATTCTGTTTAATTAAAAGACAAAACTTTTAATGCTTTTCTTCACTGATTACTTTCCATGAGCAGAGAAAGGAAGTTGCCCTATTGCCTAGTCACCTTGTTCTGGAAGTTACCATGGGTACCACCATCGTCATTGGGGTTTTATTATTTTATATTGGGCAACTCTCACAGTATCAAGTACCATACGGTGTGTTTTTAAAGTCTCCCTGAGAATCAGAGCTGTGTTAACTTCTTGGTGCACATGAACATTGAACATTTTACACAAATTATCTTAGTAATTCTTGCTCAACCAGAGCCACCACAGAGAAAGTGTGGTTTAAAGACTTTCCCTGCAAAAGTGGGCGGGGCAGTATAAGGTCAAGAGCACAACAGGAAAAACCAGACCATATGTCAGAGCTCAAGATGGGCAACGCTTCAGCAGAGGTGGGTTGAGCAGCCAAAAATTCTCAAGTAAGAATACAAATACATCAAAACATTATTACTCATGTAATACATGCACATACTTACTTAAGTTAAATATCATCACCTTCCTAAAGTAATCGCCTAAGTCACTTTCTTAGGCAAAAATTGCCATAATTTCAATTTTGGGGGGAGTTTTTTGTGTTTCCTGAAAAACCTGAAAAAATGACTTATGCGGTTATTTTAGGAAGGTGTCGATATATTTGTGAACTCGTAGTAGTTATTATTATTTTTTTAACCACTAAATTTTGATCTAAACATTGATACACAATGTTTCAATTTGACATTTTGACATTCTAATTTCATAAAATAATCTATTTTCCACTGAGATATTGTTTGCCTTTGATCTAGAAAACACCTACCACCTCTCTGTATTTTATGGGCCTAATTCTGTATATGCATCAATCTGAAATTACCTTCTACCTGTAGTTTGAGTAAAAGGAATGTAGGTAGAAGGTACAAATCTTCCACACAATGAAGGTGTTTGGTGTTTAAAAACACAGTGGAGCACTTCCTGTATTACAACATGACATCCTAAGGAGTATTTTCTATTTGAGAGAAGACCTCAGGCTAAATATGAAGGGTTTGTATTAAAGATGTGTGAATGAAACAAAACACAGAGAAAACAACATTATGACAGACCAGAAAATAACGTAATTCATTCATTGACTTAAACAAATGTTTCACCGTTTTTGTTTTCAAATGAGCAAACTTATTTAGTTCCTTTATGTATTTATACATTTTTTATGGTCATTTTTTGCTATGATTTCAAAGCACAAGATCATTTTAATCAAAAACTGAGATTAAAAAAAGCACAATGTTGACTCTAGAAATTGGACAACCAGAATTTCAAAATCAACATCTAATAAAATAATAATAAATAGTAATAAAGTAATATAGTAATAAAATTATGGAACGAGTGCATAATTAAGGAGAATTGTTAGGCAGAGGTCATTCATTCACGTTCTCTATGTGTTTAATCGTTTTTAAGCTGATTTTTTGTATTTTAACTAAACAAACCCCCAAGACAAACGTGTAGTGTCATACCCCACTTACACCGCGCGGTGGCGGTGGCGCGCAGGGTAAAGCGGAACAGGGAGGTCCGCAGAGCACGGGTGAAACGCCGGCTCCTTCTCTTTGTCCATTCACCTCCCGCTGAACAACATCCACAGCAGCTCCATGGCCAATCCCGTCGATACGAAACTCTACGACCTCCTCGGAGTGTCCCCATCAGCCACCGAGAATGAACTTAAGAAGGTAAGCCGCCCGAGTAAACACCGGGTTAGTTTTCTGCCCTTTTGTCGCTAACGTGCTACAATCAGGAAATGGGCTGGTGTGCGTAGGCAGCTAATGCTAGGTGTGAGGAGCCGAGCTAACCGGTAAAACCGTGGCTTAAACAGCCGCGATCGCCCCGAGGACGAAATTGATTTGAACTTTTCTTTAAATACAATGACACATATTACTCTTAGGGTGTTTTAAGTTATATATACCCTCACATGTCTCTCCTGTAGTGTGAAAATGTCCCCAAAATGAACGACCTCGCGTTTGGCTGTGATGTTACGTTGCCATGAAACGCGAGGGAAGGTAACCACTAAAGCTAAATCCATCACTCACTCATTTTAGTCGAGAAAATTTGATGTTTTTCATTCACATCAGTGACAATTAAACTAGGACTGGTTAGTTTCTTTGGCCTCGGCTTTTCATTACGTCACATCGCGATAAATATTGTGGTATCTGGCCCATAGTGTTCGTCTTTGAGAGGTTTGCTAGCATCTGAACTCAGACTTAGCGAGGGATGTGGTTGTTGTTAAGATAATAACTCGTTCACCTCAACTTAGATGATTTGAGAGATGCCTCATTAATTAAAGGTTACTATCAATCACATTCAACTTACACACAAGGGGCCCTAATGTACCAATTTTCTCCCCGTAGCTCAATCATCAGTATTTCTCAGTGTGTGTGTAACATGACTTCGTTTATCTCTGTGTTTACGTGTTTGTTTGGGCCGTGAATGGCTTTGTGTCAGCTGCTCATTCTTGGTGAAAATACAGCAGCGGCTAATGTTAGCGTTAGCTGTTGATGCTTATCTCACGAGACGTTTCGACCGGCAATGATTGGCGTCAAGTTATTACTTTGACGAGATGGCTTGAGTTAGTCATCACACAGTATGTTAGGTGTTTCCCCCCGTGACATTAATACATGTGTAGATGTAGATGTGTATAGTGTAGATGTGTGTGGTGTGGTGTTGTGCCGGTGGGCAGTGGTTCGGGTTTGGGCACGTGTGGTTGCGTAAGGAGCAGGGGGCCGGTGTGGGGGATGCTCATTATCTTGTTTGTTAACACTGTCAGCGGCTAAACGACTCTGTGCTTCTTCTCTTCCAGGCATACCGAAAACTGGCAAAGGAGTATCACCCTGACAAAAACCCAAATGCTGGTGACAAGGTAAAACATATGTATTATTTATTTATTATGTATTTAATTTTTTCGGGGCATTTAATTGAAATGGCTTATACTATAATGTTTCACCTTACTAGTCGGTTAACTTGGTTGGTTTTATCAAGGTAAAAGACTGAGATATCCTCAATGTGATTATGTTCCATTGACTTACGTCTTGTACTTTTCTGACTAATGTAAACATTCCAGTGTGATACACTTTTGATCTGCTCTAACTGACCAATCCATTTTGCTTTGTTTTACTTTAGTTCAAAGAAATCAGCTTTGCCTATGAGGTCTTAACAAACCCTGAAAAGAGAGACCTTTACGATCGCTATGGGGAGCAGGGTTTGCGGGAAGGAGGAGGTGGTGGACCTGGGATGGATGATATCTTCTCCCACATTTTTGGTGGTGGGCTTTTCGGCCATCCCTTCATGGGAGGGCATAGCCGCAGCCGTAACGGTGGCCGGCGGAGAGGGGAGGATATGGTGCACCCACTTAAGTATGGCATTCTCATGCCCAGGATTATTCTTAGAATTTTAGGAATATAGAGCTTTAATCTTGACTCTGTTTACAGAGTGTCACTGGAGGACCTTTACAATGGAAAAACAACCAAATTACAGCTTAGCAAGAATGTACTATGTAGCTCTTGTAATGGGTGAGTTTTTGTTATAATGTTGTATGTATTATATACAATTTGCAACATGTTTAATTTGAGTTTGTGTTTAGGCAAGGGGGTAAGACGGGTGCTGTCCAAAAATGTTCAGCGTGTAGGGGGCGCGGTATGCGTGTTATGATTCGGCAGCTGGCACCAGGGATGGTCCAGCAGATGCAGTCTGTGTGTACTGACTGTAATGGTGAAGGTAAGAATAATGGCTGGCATCAAGTTTCCCCAAAGTGGATTTCCTCATACTAGATGTAATCATGTGTCACAATTTATGTCCAGGTGAAGTCATCAGTGAGAAAGACCGCTGTAAAAAGTGTGAGGGCAAGAAGGTTGTGAAGGAGGTAAAGATCCTGGAGGTCCATGTTGACAAGGGCATGAAGCATGGGCAGAAAATAACATTTGGAGGTGAAGCTGACCAGGCACCAGGAGTCGAGCCTGGGGATATAGTTCTGGTGCTGCAGGAAAAGGAGCACGAGGTATGTGGCTAATAAGCTGAATCATTTGACCTGTGTATTGTGAAATCTGAAGTAGCTGTAATGCCCTTCTATTTTATTTCATGGAAACCAACTTCAAACTTCCTTTTATTGCCAATTGATTCTGACCTAACCACAATGAGCATTATTTGAAACAATTATTATTTTTAATATTTTGTTGTAATTGTTTTATCTAGACGTTTAAGAGAGAGGGCAATGACTTGTCTATGAACTATAAACTTGGCCTTGTGGAGGCACTTTGCGGCTTCCAATTCATGTTGAAACATTTAGATGGAAGACAGATAGTTGTGAAGTATCCCGCTGGCAAAGTCATTGAACCTGGTAAGTTTACATGTTTTGGTAAGTAGTTGCTTGTCAAAAATGTATTAAAATGTTATGTCTGTAATGTTCCAGGCTCAGTAAGAGTAGTACGAGGAGAAGGTATGCCACAGTATCGCAACCCCTTTGAAAAGGGAGACCTGTATATCAAGTTTGAAGTTCAGTTTCCCAGCAACAACTGGATAAGCCCAGAGAAACTTCAGGTTGGTCACACTACTGCATTTCTGTTATTGTAGAGTGTTGCAACTTGTTAATCATGATTTAATGTTATTGCAGGAGTTGGAGGACATGCTCCCATCAAGGCCAGAGCCCCCCATCATCACTGGAGACACAGAAGAGGTGGACCTGGAGGACTATGATGCCAGTCAGAGCTCATCCTCATCCCGCAGAGAGGCTTACAATGACAGCTCTGATGAAGAGGGTGGCCCTCACGGCCATGGGGTACAGTGTGCCCACCAGTAGGCCCAGTCACAACCCACCCACTTTTCACTCATTTATAAGTAAGCAAGGTGGATCGTCAAAGGGCACCAGGTTCCTCAGACTCATGTCAGACATTCTCTTGGCACCTGGTGTGTCCATGTCACTTGTGTTTGTGTAGGTTTGATCTTTGTCTGAGGAAAACTCAGTGGAGCATCTGTTGGACTATTTCTGAAAACTGCACTCTAAACACATTAGACACAAGTTTGGGTGTAGATCTATATACATATTTAAATTAAATGGTTTGATTTGCTTCATTGAATTCTGGATGTTGATAGATCCCTCACTCTTTTATTTTAACTGAAGATTAGGTGAAGAAAGAAACCTGTTTGCAAAGTGTGTGGTTTGCATATTGTTTTCATAGTATTTTCAATAATTAATTTAAGTAACCAATGTATATACACAAACATACAATGGAGCACTCAGGCCACACAAAGATAACTACAACGTTTCAACATATTAACCTTTTTTCAACCAGAAAAGACATAGTAAGTAGCAAGTAATATTAGCTTTGACTAATCTTTTTCTCCTTGATTTGTGGTAGCAATATTTAACTTAATTCACATGCTTAAATTAGCTCTTGTTTTAATTTTAGCTTGTAGTATGTTATTTAGTTGTCTTTGTGTGGCCCTAGCCCCCAAAACTTCAAAAAAGCAATGTGAAGTACAAAACTTGTGGACATATTCAAGCTGCACCACTTAAGATGTTTCTGATTTTTACTGCTTTATTTTCTTTATACGTTTTTACTTGTTTGACATTTCTTTTATATTTTAATTGAACCATAAAATGTTATGTGTATATCAAAGCCTATTAATACTGAAATCAGCCGTTGTATTCAAAGCTGTGTAAATTGAGAGAAAAGAGAAATAAAAGTGAAATAAATAATTGCTTGTATCTACTGAGATGATCTGCGTGTAAAAGCTTGGTCCTTGCTAATGTTCATTATCAAAAAAGGACACCTCTTACAAATCTGTATGAAGCTGGTGAATTTAATAAATCATGAACATACTGTAAGAAGTTTTTATTGTACTAAGATGGTTGTTAGTTTTTAGAGAGTGGTAGTAGGGTATGGTAGTTTCTGTGTGACTCATATTCCCAGATGGGAGGGAAGAGACATTTTTTCTTATTCATAACACTGAAATATCCTAAAGGCAAATTCACAAATATTGAACCTGATCATTTCCATTATTGACTGGACCCAAAAACTTGCAAATAATAACAATAAATAGGATGTTAACAGTTTTAGCTGACCCCACTTGTATCAAGTAATGTGATGTTATTATTCAGGCAATTGATTTTCACAAGACAGAAGAACAAGCATGGTTAAAATAACGAGATTTTGTAACTTGAAAGAGCTTCATCATGCAACACACTATATTAAATGTATGGCCTATGCGAGCGGGTTCAAGAAATCTGCAGGTACAAAAAATCTGCTGATACATCCAATGGTGTGGGGACTGAATCAGGGGACCAAACAACTCATCACAACCTGTCCCAGACAATGAAAAGTCAAATATTCAGCTGTTTAACAGGGTGGCCTACCAAGAAATAAGGAATTTTAACAAACTCATTAGACGTGGGCGCCACGTTTTTTAAACCTACTACTTAATACACAATTCAATAACATGTTTGATGCGCATTATAAAATTTCCTATATTCTCCGTCATCAGTGGCGCCGTGGCTTAGTTGGTTAAAGCGCCTGTCTAGTAAACAGGAGATCCTGGGTTCGAATCCCAGCGGTGCCTTTTGTAGTGTGGTTTAGTTTGACTTATTGTTGCAAACAACAAAATTCACAGTTAAGCCAAAATATTTGTAATTCGTTTTTTTTTTCAATTTTTTTATTTAAAGTACATGGGAGATTTTTTTCTGCACCAGAAACCAAATATGGCATGGCCTAGAGCCTTTGTAATGCACAACTAAAACCACATGGTGGCAGTCCGGTGTAAAAATGATCACAGAAAGAAGCAAAAGGTGCTGTGCAGGCATACATCGTGTGTGTACAGGTTTATATTAATGGGTAAAGACAAAGTAAATAAATACAAATAAGTAAACAAAACCGGTCATCACTGTGAGCTTTTAATTGCAATCTATATTTTGGCGTAAATACAATTCAGCATATGAAAAAAAAAAAAAAAAAAAAAAAAAAAAAAAAAAAACGAACCAGAAAAAATCAGCGCAGCACAAACGGAAGAAATAAAAGTAGGTTTTCAAAATAAGACTTAACTAAATATTTTTTTTCTGCACTTTTGCAAACGGTATACGACCAACGATGATCCCTGGTATATAGGCTATAAATACTGCTTCCAAATAACCAATTAATTTCCTCAGAATAGTTTTACACACTGGACAGAATTAAACATAGCACAATAACCCCAGATCCAGCTTTTATTTTGAAGGCGACGCCCGCACGTTGCCGCTAGCTTACCGTGAGGGAAACGAGCTACCGCTGCAAGAAACAATGGTTTTTCGAAAAAGCGTATCCTTCGTTTTTCGCTGTGTGGATGGACGTAAAGAGACATAAATGCCAGCTCTTTTGTGGCTACCCATGTGGAGCAAACAGAACCGAGCCAGATAATAGCCGCCAAGTCCCCGGCGGACAATGGGACTTTTGAAGGCGCTTCTCGGACTGCTGTGGTTCCGCTCCTCTCTGATCTATGCAGGTGAGCCTGGACAACAACCACAATGCTGAGATTTAACCACCGTGCACCATGTCCGTGTGCATACTGCTGCAATTCACTTATTAAAGCGATATTTTTAGCGCATAACCCCTCTACTATCAATTTTTTCCTTTGTGAGACTATGATGCTGGAGGAGGGAGCTTTACCACTAAACCTCACACCCTGGCAGTGCGACTTATTTACCTGCTCGTTTCTCGTGTGTCCTGCTAATAACAAGGCGATGCAATGGGACAGGGCCATGTTTTTTTAGCGTTATGATTAGTTGCATTGAAAAGACGAAGCGATCAGTGCACCATTGAAAACAGCGGAGCTATCGATCTGTGGTGGCTAAACGATCAGGGTTAGTGTGGAAACATGGATGCTCTTTCACAAATGTGGTGCTATCAGCATTACATCACTGCTTCACTGCAGTCAGACATCCCTTTCTCTCTCGGTTCCCCCATACCCCAAAATGACATGCTCTGGTTAATATTTTACCCACTAGAGAAAAATACTGTAGCCAACATTAAGACATAATTTTCCAAACATAATTTATTGACATTAAGAACATCTAGCTGGTTGTATATGGGAAGGTTAAGAAATTGGACATAAACAGAAAGTAGCCTTTATTGTGTGTGCACTTGTTTAATTACAGACCTCACTATAAAACCTGTGTGATGGGAATGCACTTGACACTCATGGGTTTTCCAAAAAATAGCTGGTTTTAGTGTAGCTGCAAAACACGTAGACCTGTCCTCAAACCTGCCTTATTGTACAAATCAATAGCCATCACAGCCTTGGAATGCTTTGTTTCCTCTGCCCCCAAACTGCCACTCACCTCTAATTTACCTTATGTCTTATGTGCAAACAATGGCAAGGTAATGTTTTAATTTTTGTTGGGGTATCTACCTTCCACTTTGTTTCTTGTTTTCCCAATCTCCATCTCATTCTGTGTGTTGTTCCCTTGAGCAATGTTGTGATGTAGTTTCCCCGGTTGCCAACATAACTGCTGCCAACTATACCCCCATGGGATCTGCACTCAACTAGGGGCCAATTCTGAGGACACTGGGCTTTTAGACTAAACTATAAATCATTTGTCAGTGGTTTTATGAGTCATGAATAATGTTTATATGCGTTTTTCTTCAGCTGGCTGCAGTGAGCGCGTAGAGGTCCACACTGAGCGGAGGGGTGTCATTTACAGTCCGTCATGGCCTTTAAACTACCCCTCTGGAGTCAACTGCAGCTGGCACATCCAGGGAGGTCAAGGCGAGGTTATCACCATCAGGTAGCTGCACGCTGAACACATGCTGCGTTGTGGCAGCATTCGTTTCCTGATTCTAATTTTCTAATGTTGTTTGTGTGTAGTTTTCGTAACTTTGACCTGGCTGAGTCTGAGCGGTGTTCAGGTGACTGGCTGGCACTGACTCCAACATGGGAAGGAGAATCAAGGCTATGTGGTGCTGTCCTGCCTCCACCATTTATCTCCACCAGGGGGCGTGTTTGGGTGTCCTTTCACTCTCAGGCAAACAGCTCAGGGCAATCCCAAGGCTTCCGGCTCTCCTATATCAGAGGTACTTTATCATTATGATAACTATGTTTAAAAGTATGAAACGTAACAGCAGAAACAATGACTTAATATTGGTGTGTATCTGAATCGCATGCTATTTCTTATAATTGTTTTGTTTTTCTTCATCTCAAGGTCGCCTTGGCCAGAGCAGCTGCCAGTCGGATGAATTCCTGTGTGGGAATGGGAAGTGTCTTCCTCGTTCATGGAGGTGTAATGGTCAGGATGAATGTGGAGATGCTACAGATGAGCGCAGCTGCACCCCTCCTCCTACACAATCTCAGTTTGGACTCTGCCCTTTTAACTCTGTTCCGTGCACTCAAGCCCAGTCTACGCGCTGCTTACCGGCATCTGTGCGCTGCAATGGTTTCCCAAACTGCCCGGACGGCACTGATGAACGGGGCTGTCCTGACACTACATGTGGTAAACGTCTGGGGAACTTCTATGGCACCTTTGCCTCTCCAGACTTTTTCCGTCCCAACAGGAGCACAGCGGCAGAGCTGAGGTGCTCGTGGCTCTTGGACACTCAGGACCCCAAGCCCATAGTGCTACAGCTGGACCTGCAGCTGGGCCCGGGGGACTCCCTGCATGTGTACGACGGGCTGTTACAGCGGGCAGAGCACCTCCTGCAGGTGCTGTCCTATCACAACAACAGACGGCCCGCTCTGCTGGAGTCCAGCCGTGGACAGATGAGTGTCATGTACCTGGCACAGCCACACAGCCCTGGACACGGGTTCAATGCTACGTACCAGGTACACCCCTGTTTTAGGTACCTGAGCCACATGCTACTTATCTGTCATTGTGTAAAACAACATACTTTCAAAACTAAATAATGTGTTTGCGTTGTCTACTTACTAAAACACTTTAGCGCTTTCAACATTTCAAGGGTGAATGAACCACTCAATTTCACAAAATTCAGTAAACAATCATATTAATGAAATAACGTTGTTTTGCCTCTGGTGACTTTAGCTTATTTTCATGTCAGGCATGACCTAATATTGACTTTCCCTGTCTCCATTCTGAAGGTCAAAGGCTACTGCTTCCCAGGGGAACGCCCCTGTGGTAGTGATCAGGGTTGCTACTCAGAGCGCCAGCGCTGTGATGGCTACTGGCACTGCCCATCAGGACGTGACGAAGAAGGCTGCCCCATCTGTCCTGCGGGGGAGTTTCCCTGTGAGGGAAACAGCGGAGTGTGTTACCCAGCCACCGAACGCTGCAACAACCAGAAGCGCTGCCCAGACGGCTCTGATGAGAAGAACTGCTACGAGTGCCAACCAGGAAACTTCCACTGTGGAACAAACCTGTGCATCTTTGAGACCTGGCGCTGTGATGGTCAGGAAGACTGCTTAGACGGCAGTGATGAGAGAGACTGTATGGCTGCTGTGCCCAGAAAAGTGATCACAGCGGCCCTCATCGGGAGCCTCGTCTGCAGCCTCCTGCTCGTCATTGCTCTGGGCTGTGCTCTTAAGCTGCACTCACTTAGGAACAGAGAGTACAGGTTGGTCCACCTCAGCATTTCTTTTTCATGATTTTTGCATGTTCTAGGTAATTACATTTTAAATGTTTAAAGTCCTGTACATGTCAGTGTGACTGTCCTTGTTTTATTCTCTGCACTTTAGGTCATTTGAAACTCAGATGACACGAATGGAGGCAGAGTTTGTTCAGAGAGAGGCTCCTCCCTCTTATGGTCAGCTGATTGCTCAAGGCCTCATCCCTCCAGTTGATGATTTTCCAGTGTATAATCCCTCTCAGGTAAAACGGTTTCTGTTTTAAGTTGTTTAATGTGAAATGACTCCATTATTACACTGAGGACCAGTCTCAGCTTGGGCTTTTCAGATTTATGTATTTTTCTTTGGATTAGTTTAAACCGGCTGTGCCCTGCCGTCTCACAGGTGGCAGTAGTGGGTGGTTTGCATTTGTTCAGTGGACATGCCAATAGACTATGTATTGCACAAAAGCTGCACAGATATGACAATGAAGGCCTGTAGATGTAACTTGCCAAAATTATACTTATACAGTCTATAATCACATTATTTAATGACTGCAAATCATTCACATGATGGTGTAAACTCTGATGGAGAAGTTCAGACTCCAACAAGCCTTGAACAAGTGAATACATTTTTTATTTCTTTATGTAGAGTTTGCCTTAAGTGTATTTTCTTTCCTCCACTGTAGGCATCTGTGCTGCAGAATCTGCGGTTAGCCATGCGGCGGCAGATGAGACGCCACTCCTCTCGCCGCTCATCTTCTTCCACGTCCCGGCGGCGTCTGGGACACCTGTGGACTCGTATTAGAGGCCATGCCCCTCTGCTGGATTCCCCTGGACCCCCCCAAATAACACTAGGGCTGCACAGCTATAGGACTGCATCTGAGCCCCATGTCCCAACTGGATTTGGTGATGAGACGGCTGTGATGTCACACTCCTGTTGCCATGACGACCTCAACCTCCAGCCCTGTATGTCTGAAAGCCCTTTGTCGTCTCTGTCACCACAGTCCCAGACAGTGGACAGTCCAGAGGAGGAAGTGTTCAGAAGCAGGAATACACATTCTGAGCCCCCCACCCCGGGGTATAACGAGCCCTCAGCCGTCTGCGGCCCTGTCCTCACCCCACAGGAACCTACCGCACCCCCTCACCCACGGGTCTCCAGAAAACTAGTGCTGGAGCTGGCAGTCAATCTTAAAGGAGTGGCAGTCAGGCGCTACTCCCCCCTGGGACCCCTATCTCCACTGTCACCTGTGGTTTTCCCTAGTGGCTCTCGGACTCCCATAGCCCAGCCGGATTCAGATCCTTCATTGGGCAGCCCCTCGGACTCAGACTTAACCCCAGAAGTGCCAAACAGAGGAATGAAACCATGCAAAAGAAGAGGGGATAGGAGCCGTGCTGCCAGAGCAGGACTCTCCTGAGAGGGGCCACTGTCCTATTTCTGGACCATCCTCTTTTTAATATGATGCAGTATGTGTTCTGCCGCACTGACCTTGTACTGTCTACTAGACCAGACAGCAGAGCATTTCCTCAGCCATCCACAAGGAGGCACACTAGCAACATAAACCTGGACCCAGGCAACGTGAACGTTCATATTTTAGTAGAATGAATGATGAGATAATCTTGAAATACAACCAGCATTTATGGTTCTCATAGCTTAAATCACAACAGCTAAAATGTTCAACTCATGTCTCACAATGAATTTGTGACATTTCCCAGAGCCAGTGTGCACCGCTTTAACTGTGAGCCATAAAACCATGTGCACTGATTGACTTGCCCTTATCCAACATCTTTTAGTTCAGTAATTTATTATGGATTCTTGTCGGTCCATATCTTGAAAAGCAAAACAGTGAAACTTAGGGACATCACCATTGCTGTGGATTTTTGTATGTCTTGACTGATTCAAAGACCTCTATTTTTCTGAATACTTGCTGAAATGATGTGATTTCACTTCCCTCTTTCTGCCTTTGCCAATCAAGCTTTACTGGATCGCTTGATGCTTTTTTGTACAACTCAACCATCCAAGATACTGCTGCTGCTTTCCTTTTTCCATGCCATTGTGGGATGAAGAATGTACCAGTCTGTTTAATTTGAAGACATTTAACAGAACACTGCAGCCTGTCAGCCTCATGTCACCTGCCAGTGTCCTGCTGCCCTGTTGCCTAGATCTTTATTTAAAAGCTAAATGTGCCATGCGTTCTTTTATCAGCTGCTACACGTGCCATTAGAAGTATGTATTCATGATTCTATTGTAGCCGTAGAATTAGGTATTTTCTTTCTTTACCATTTTGCAGTTGCTTATTATCTTTGTACAGATTATGCCTTAATGTCTTGCATTTTTGCTGTAAAAGTCGATAGGTGCGTTTATTGGGGTGCACTTGTTAAAATTTCCAAATGACTTTGTTTGCATATTTGCTCTGACTAAAACTAAGTCCGCCGCTGTATCAAGAATCTCTGGGATTGTTATGTTAAGAAAGTACGTGTTTAAAATTAAAAAAGTCTAATAGTCCACACTGTTTGTTCAGGTGTTGACCCTGAAAACGCCATAAGCTGTTTGGGTTGAAGTGCTGGAGCTCTTTGTTACTCATCAGTGGGAAAAAGCACTGCTCATTCACTGTTACACAATATTTTGGTCTAACAGCTCACCACCAAATATAATATTTCCATTAATCCCCACAATCATTTTGGATAACAAAACACAAAGCTAAACATTTAACGCAGTAATCAAAGCATTAAATGCATAGGAAAACCGAAATATTTGACAAATATAATCTATTTCCAGTTCAAATTCATGTAAACAAATCAAAACTAAATGCAAAAAATGTTCTGAAAACAAAAATCTGAAAATTTATTAATGGAAAATTGGCAAAATTATTATCTTGCCTACTAAATTACTGACAGATGTTAAACATTTGTTATAATTTCTTGAATTGCACTTCATACTAAATTCATTTTAAATCAAAAAGTAAGTTTGTAACTTTGAGCTGTTGTATATTTTGTGTCTAAAATGCCATCATGACATTAACTCACTGTGCAGCCTTCAGTTTCATGTGCTGTATTTTGTGCTTTGAATAAACATCATTTCTGTTTCAATGAATGAAAATACTTTACTTGAGATGTTGAATCTGCATTTTTATTACCTTCATCTATTGCATTGTTATCCAGTATGTACAGATACCACAACATACAGAGGAATGTAGTTCTAAATTCTCTGTACAGTATTTACAAATCTGGTGTAGATTGCAGCACCTGGGGGCTCGGATAATATTGTGTGCATCTTTTTACAAAAATAAAATCCAGCAGAAGACCAAGAGAATAATGTAGCTTCTTGACAAAAAAGTTTTCAATACATTTCCTGTTATAATACAATATGCATTTTATTCATGCAAGCACTGAAGAAACATCAACTGAGATAACATTTGTTTAAAAAAATCAGCAAGAAAGGTTTATATATAAAATAAAAGCTCTTAACGGATGGCAAATATAGAGTTGTTTTTCAGTGAGTGTTTAGTATCAAAAGTGGTTTACGCAACGAACAGCAGTCATGGGCTCGGCACAGAAGTAGCTGGGCCCCAGTCGATATGATTCAACTATTGTTTCTCTGATTGCTTGTTAATTTCTGCTGTTCTTGCATGAATTCGAATATTAGGCAATAACTGGCATCTCAGTCCATTAGACAGCAGATCATGTCTTTTCATTACATCAGTATGGTGTATGAATTAACAGGTAAAACTAAATCTTAATCTTACTTAAAGTGATTGCATTTTTGAGTAGTGAACTGTAGATGTTATATGCATATATCAAATGTAAGGCACTAAACTATTAAATCAAGTAAGGTTACCTGAGGTGATAATGGGGTTGGGCATTAAAACTAGCAAACACTTCAAGCACACATAGTCAAAGGCGTTAACTTGTACAATAGCCTGCGAAATTACTGCATCTTATCTTTCCAGATAAATTGAGCACAGGGAGTACTTCTTAAAAATATATTAAGCAGTTTCAAAGAATCACCTTCCAGGTATTTGTAAGACATGAACTCTGTTTGGATGTAAGTTCCCAAGGCTCACAAGCAGAAACATGCCTTCATTCTTCCACCACTTTGAAAAATGTCACCTCCTCAAGAAGGCACCTTGCATATTTAAAGAGGCTAAAGGAAAAACGCTAAGTGAGAAGTAATGGACAAGCAAATGCACATTAATTACAAAGTCATTAGCAAAGAACAGCATAAGGTAGCAACCGTAATAGAAAGGTAGTGTTACGTGCAGAAATGGCTTGCAAAATACCCGCACAACCCAGGACATCATAGCAACATAGATATCTAATAAGGCACATTAGCCCAGGTCAAACCCAAGTTAAAAGTCATAAAAGGGAATCGTAGGAGTGAACCTGGAAAACAGCAGATAGTTCTTTGAGAGGATGTGACAATAAAAAATAAAAAATACAGTTGGCATGCTGGTGTGGTGGCAGCTTGATACAAATACTTCAAAGTACCCTTTCTTCATAGGCTGCTTCACTACTACCTCCATCACAGAGAGGATACATCAGCTTATTGGTAAAAGGAGAGATTGTCCAAAAAGTGGAAGCAGAGGTCAAATTGTGCTGTGCTCAGTCCCCTTTAGAGGAAGTGAGGGGTTCAGTCTCTGAAGGGTCTTCCTGAGGAAATACGACATAACAAATCTTTTGGCCCACATATGTCACTTTCTCTGTAAAAAAAACAAACAAAAAAGAGTCATCAAATATCCATATATCCTGCATATGTATTAGTATAACCAAGGACACGCACCAACTGCTGTGTAAATCCATTTTGGTTTGTTTTTCCAGTGAACTCCCAGGAAGTAGACAGGGACCCCGGTCAGCATAATGACCATGCCCAGACCACACACCACAGGCTCTGAGTAAAGGCTGAAGCACAGCAGCACGGCCCAGAAAATCAGGTACGCAATGGGGATTAACAGGGTCACCTGAACAACACACAAGGAACATACAGAATGATGTGTTTGTAAAGCACATTCATTATGTGTTGTCTTGCACTGTAAAATGTGATATTTTAATGCATGATGCACAGACACAGTATACCAGATTTTAGTAGCGACTTGGTGCATACTGTCATATATATTTTGCTCTTGTTTCAATACCACTCAATAGCTCAAAAAGATTATGGTGGAAACAGACAGTGTTGATCTGTATTAGCAGTAGGGTACTGATATCAGTAGTTTCATTTCATTTCAGTTTTTTATTTTAATGATTATTTTTGTTGTCAGTGGTTATGAGACAATTGTCGGGTTAAATGTCACAATGTTTATATGGGGTCATGCTGATCACCTGCTACTTCTTTCAAAGACACACTGTCATAGATTCTATTTAAAGCACAAATGTACAGTGTCATTGGGCACACACATACCATGGAGACACAGTCACCAAGTTTAGTTCTACCATGTGCATCTAACTGAAGTTTTCACTTCAACCAGTATGGAAACATTTTAATATCCTAAAGACATCTGTCATTCACAGATGCTGAATGTTAAATATGTGCTTACATATCAGTCTGTCTTTATACCTAAAATGATTTTATAAAGACTACCCATGCTAGTATAAAATATACTATTCTTTCAAATATAACTATACACATAACTATACACCACATACAGTATAACATGCACTGGTGGAACAATTTGCACCTGGTATTGCATCATCCTGTTATTTTACAGAAATGTGGTAAACCGGCACTAAGTCGGGCTCTGGGCTGTGACCAAACCCTTGAGCATTTTACCTTTATAGGACGATGCAAATTGGGTCTTGTTTTTCGCAGGTATAAGAGGCCAGCAATGGTTACTCCATAAGACAGGTAGTTAATGAAGGACACATAGTTGATGAGGTTGTGAGTTTCACCTATGCACAGGATCAGTATAGTGGCTGTACACTGTAGAGGAGAAAGCACATGTGAGGACTCAAAGCTCATAAAGACACACAACATAGTGCACATCTACACTCACACAGACTAACAGAGCAGGTATAGGAGTGCAGTTTTTCAGATGGATCATAGCCAGCAGGTATGGCAAATGACCTTCTCTTGCTCCAGAGAAGCATAACCTGTACCACAGAATACATTACAAACTTGTTATAACAAGTCAGTCCTTCCATTATTATCATCAACAATATGTGCAAACATCAGAATCAGTTCATCATTTATTCTCAAACTTGAACAAATATCACTATCAAAGACTGAATTAAACATAATTACTGTCAACATTTTGTGCATTCACAAAAACATAACAGACAAACCGATGATGTTGTAATTCTTAATTTAAAAAAAAGTGTTTACCTGGAAGAGGTGAAGAGGTATCCATTGATTCCTCCAAATGTAGATAAGGCCACAGAAATTGGCATAATCCATGAAAACATCCCCAGCAGCTTTTCTCCAAATGTCTGTTAGAACAAGCATAATTGTTATTAGTGACTGAAAGCACACTCACGTTAAACAAAAGAAATAAACAAACTACCCGTATTCAAACCAAATGTATGGAAAATTGTGACTTAATAAATCTTTTGCATTACTTCTTTGTTTTCAGAAACAATAAAACAATGTATAAAGTGGTCCACACTATCTGAGCAGTTTGTTTGCTCTTGTATTTACACAGACTGGATAAGATAACAACTCACCACTGCTACAGCATTAGAGGCCAGCAGCTCTTGAGGCGTCATGGAGGAGAAATAAGCGATGTTTGTCATGGTGTAAACCAGCGTCACCAGAGGAATGGAGATGTAGATAGCCCGGGGCAGGTTTCTGAAAAGGTAAAATGTTATCACAGATTTGATGTAGTGCATAATATTTACAGTGAGTTTATGGTACGTACTTGCGCGGCTCCACCACCTCCTCTGTGACGTAGTTGAGGAAATTCCAGCCACTGTAAGCAAACGAGGCTTGGAGGAAAGCCAGGCCTATCTCTCCAACAGAGGGATCCCCACTGAACTCAAAGGCCACACTAGGCCGCAGTGCATCATAGTAACCTACAATAAAAACAGGTGTTCACAACAACAATTCAATGAGTAATTTGTCCTGGGCATTGTCTAGAGTAAAATAAAATGTAAACTCAAATCTTGACTTCAATCTAAATATAAAAAATGTCCAAACAAGTGAATCTGAGTATTCGTAAAGTGAATTCTATTGTTTTCATAAATCCAGTGGTGGAGAGGGAAAAGCATTTGCACACTGTATTATGTACATTTGCAGTATTTGGAAACAATGTAAATGATGAATACACATATCACATAAAGAAAGACGGCAGAAATACTGATGCACCATAATATTAAATAATGACTTGTGTTTTGAGTTCAATTCTATATGGATGTTTTCTTCTTCTTCAATCAGGACCAATAAAGAACTTTTCCACTCCTAAATCATAATACGACGGTTTGGGGAAAAAAAACCCATTTAAAAAACACAGAACAGATTTATTGATATTGTTTGGAAGCCTAAACTCACTACAGAGACAGTCAGAAAGTATTACTTGCTTAAAAGCCATTTGATGTTGAAGGGAGGGACACAATTTAAGTATTTACATAATTTTGCATCAAAAGGAAAAGCAAGAGCTTCTTTGTCAAAGATTCTGGACCAGTGTTCAAGGACAGGGCTCAAAATCTAGTAAACAGTATAAAAAACTGTATAAGGGACGTATTAGTGAAGATACTTTATAGTTTAAATGGGACAAGCCGACACATTGCAACACAGCCTGTCTTCGTCATCTATTTTTTCATGTACTATGTAACAAGCATGGTCATTTTCAGTGTTTGATAATGTTTTAGCCCTATTCCTGAAGATGAAGACACATGACGAAATGTTTAAAGATGCAAAAAATCATAATTTACGGCATGTCAAAATGGACGTAAATTAATTAATGAATTAAATTAATAAAGGCATTTTATTTCAACCGATGAGTGCCTTGGATTTTTTGCATCTTTAAACTGACTTCCCTCCCCAAAGACACCACTGTGTTTTTTCTACTTTTTTCTACTGTGTATTATCCTCTGGAGGTCCAGGAAGCGCTCCTTTTGAAACTTTTTATACATGACGAAATGTGTTGACTTGTTAAAAAAATAAATAAATAAATAACATAAAAGTTTGCCAGTCATATTTCTATCTTCAAAGTCTTAACTTTGTCCAAAGGTGATGACTGATTAGAAATGACTCTAAAATGTGATTAATTCTGCTGACGTAACTGAAATATATATGATCGTCACAAACTGAAACCCGCGCACACACCTCTGCAGATCTGCACCAGTCCCACTACGATGATGAGGGCCAGAGCCAGTAGTTTTCCCACTGTGAACACATCCTGGATCCTGGTGGCCCACCTCACACTGGAGCAGTTCACCCAGGTCAGGAACACTGCAACAGAAAAATGCATTAACTATACACCAAGGAGAAAAAAGCAACAGTGAACTTTTATTCACATACAGGATGGATTGACGGCCATCTAGTGTATTTTATAGATTTGGAAATTAATCTATACATTCATTTGTAAGAAGCAGGACCACATAAATTGCAGCATGTGTATTGCACATTAGTTGCACTATTAAAACTTGTTTTATGTCAACTTATATTGTAATCATTGAAATATATATACATGTAATCCGCAACCACAATATTTTATATGGTAATATTTAAATAAATAGTCCCTGCTTGGACTGCTGCCCCCGCGACCCGGCCACCGGATAAGCAGAAGAAAATGGATGGATGGATATTTACATAAATGTACAGCACAAGATGACAAATGGTTACAAACTACACCACAAAACAAACTGAACTTGTACCTTCTCAACTCAAGCTTAAATGGCAAATTGGTTGTAATACTTGGTTATAGTACTTAATCATAATAGTAGTTATTATTATTATATATATGTATGTGGACAATGCACATACAACTAAAAATAGCACATTTTTAGTTGATTGTGTTTTTCTCACTTGTATATACTTGTATTCTGCCTAGCAACACAGGTGAAAAAAACAATCAATGAAAACAATTACCATTTAAGAATATTTGACTTTCATCAAATAAGCAACTAAATTCATTCATTCATTCAGTCATTTCAATGTTTCATGAAATATACAAGTAAACCATATGTTCATGATAAAGTTTGTGTGTGTGTGTGTGTTGTTGTGTGTGTTGGCCCAGGCTTTTAAATACTGTGTCATCCATCACTGGGGCAGGCGTCCCTCCCACCACACAGTCTCTGGACAAACTGTTTCCGCTGGCTCGGGCCACAC